>VIAB01002816.1:107364-121284 GCA_009801035.1 Oophaga pumilio | reverse complement strand
CCGATATTTTTCGATACCGAGCAGTATTGCTCAACACTAGCAGTAACTATACAGTCAAACTACTTTGCAGTAAATTGAAGTGATATACTTCAATTTTATCAATCTAGTTTGCAGCCTAATTTCCATTGCACAAGAACCCTTGGCCTTTATGAAGCATCTTTGTTATTTTTACCACCTCTCTTTTATCTTCTCCATAAAACTATATAAGAACTATCAGAGGAAGGATTGTTAAAGTTGGTCCCTATTTTTTTTTATATACCAGCATGTATTCGATGTCTATGTTTTGTGCACTTAAACATCACGACTCAGAAAGGCAATGATGCTCACTGAGCAGCATGATCCTATAACTAGTTGTCTGCATACAGATTTGCTGGATATTCATTTTTGCCATTGTCCTCTATCCACTGGTAATTATGCCATTATTTTTGTTAACCCACCATTACCGCCTTCTTTTCTTCTTTCTCTGTCTTCTCCTCTTTGATATAATTTTTCATGTCGCCTTTTCATTTTCAGACTGGCTGGCTGCAAAGTGGTTAACAGGTACCATAGACTTGCAGAGACAAGGAGGCCTTGCTGAACGTTTGGTGTTTATTGAAGCTGGATCTTTTATATAAGGATAGACAGGTAATGAGCGGTTAATTGGGAACACCGCTTTGATCAGAGGTCTATTTGCCTTTAAAGGATCCAGCATCCTAATAGCAGTTAATCTCCCAGCAGAGACGCCGTGAGCAGTTACAGCTCATTTCCATCCCACTTCAAAGCAGCCAAGGGGAAAACAGACAGTATTATCAAACAGCGGGGTCTTAGAGGGGGGCTTTTGTCATCTCCTACTTTATAAATATGTCATTGGAGTTTTCTCATCTCCGAGGCCTCTTTTTCAATTTTGTTTAATTCTACACTTTACTTTGGGTTCATTTTTAGCAAAATATCACTTGGCTTAGTACTTTCTAAACAGGAAATCAGATTCCAGTCTTAGTTCCACAAATTGACACATTTAATGGGCCCAAACACCTTAGATTGCTCTTATTTGGCTAATAACTTTTTCCTCTGACCCCCCATACACACACAACTACTCAGCTTGGCCAAGCATTAATGTGCTACGACGAGAGCAGAATAAAGCCCCAATACACATTTGACTAATGATGAAGGTACTCCTTAATATCTGTAGGATCAGTTGAGGTCAATTGTGTATGGAGGCCTCCTGACTTTCCCCCAACCGATGATGTTGGGGGACAGAGAGATTCAGCATGTCCAAATCTCCAGGAGATAAGCCATGGCCATAGATGACTGGCAGTGGATCTCTCATAAAGAACACAGCAATGCTTGGTTGAGACAAGAGGTTCTGTGTATTCGGGACTCAGGAGAGACAGCTGTTGGCTGAACGATTGGCAGAACCATTGTTCAGCCGACAACCAACTACTGTGTATGGCAGCTGTTTATCTTTCCTGAGAATAAAGGATCACCTAATAGCCCCATCTTTATCTCTAGTGACATCACAGTAGATTGCAGGTCAATCCAGCCAAAATTGGTGGGTTCAACAGATTATAATCTAAGCATTAAGGGAGTTGAGTCAAGCTAACCATTCATGTACAGAGGGGAATTTTTTGGCTACTAGCTATCTAAATCTATGGGTACCTTTCATCTGTGGTCCTGTTCAGAGGTAGACATAGAAGAAGATCATGTGAGATCTTGGCCCGTTTTATAGGTCTTTTCTGATAAGTCTAGCAAATCCTTTTCTGATACAGCCATATTACATCTGTCAGTAATATTAAACCAAGCGAAAAATAAACACAATTCTTTTTCTTTCAAATTGTGGACTTTATGGTGGTGGTGCTGCCTTGCTTAAAAGGGTCCCAATGCAGCTGTACATTAAATATGTCCGCCTCTGGTCCGCAGTGAAGAAGATATTCTATGCACCATATAATAGGATAGCACTGAAAATTTTCCCTACAGCCTATGAATAATGTAAAGAAGCTGTGGTTTGAAATCTAATACTTGTAAAGTGTGTCCAATCAGATAAGGGGGATATTCTGAGTTATTTAGCATGTATGATGGCTTCAAATAGTTCTAAAATTATGCAAATCACTTTATCTGCGATTAGCTGGAGGCTGCAGCTATTTCAAAGAGATGTGAACGCATAAATCCTCAGTGGAATACAGCATGCATCTAAGCTGCCAAAGAAGATGTCAACAACCAAAAATGGCGTCTTAATCTAAGGAAGCCTACTAGAAAAAAAATGGATGTGATACTTAACCGGCTGAACCTTGACTTGCATTACAGCTGTAGCTATAGATTGGTATAACAGCTTTTCAGAAGATAAGAAGAGCGCATGGGTTCTATGTACTATGGTACAGTATGCATTATTCCAGCATAAAGATAATAAACTCTTTTTTAAGGCATTTTCCTAATGCTTACTGCCACAAAATTATGATTTCATAATAATGCCAAAATAATACTTTATTACCAAGCAATACCATTACCTACCACCGATATTTGGATACATGTTCCCCAGTTATTCCCTATATTCTATTATTGTTTTGCACAGAACTTAGAAGTAATAACTGTTTAAAAAGTGTGGATAGCTAACGGTAAAATTCCGTTAGATTCCTTTACATGTTTTTAAAGTATCTCTCCAGTGTTTTTTTAATTGCACCACCAATTATCCATAAGTAATGTGTGTACAGTGCGTGCATTAAACACTTATCCAACACTGTCCTCTGCCATTTCCAACACTGCTCAGGTCCATCTCCTGCGTCATGCGACCACAGCTCTGACTTGCCGGCTCACACTGCAGACTATTAGTGAATGTCTTCTCAAGAGCTTCATTCTGCATCTCATTGACTTAGGCCTCATTTTGATGTCAGATTTTTTCACGGATTAGCAACAAATGGACTAAGTTTCATTGGTGATTTTCATCAGAGTTTAGTCAATGTTTCATCATATTTTGTTCAGAATTTCATCAGTTTTTCTCTGATGGGAAAAAAACGTATCTTGAGCTTTGTAAATCTATCAGTCATGAAAAATGTGTACGCAGATGGCATCCGATTTTTTCACGGACCAATAGACTTGCATTGCTGATTTTAATGGGACTCTTGGATCAATATTGGATATGTCTCTGCAACCTTGCATGGACCACTAGGTTCAAGGGAAAAAAATCAGACATAGGACTATCATTTCTCAGTATGAATGCTATCTGTGAAAAACATGGACAACATTTGTGCAAGAAGAATGAAGCCTACATTGACAAAGTAACTTCTGGTCTGCACAGGAGACGCTGTGTGGGCTAGCCGGTTATGACTGTAGTCACAGGAGAGAACCGGTGCATCGCTGGAAACGGCAGAAGATAGCAATGGGTAGAGGTGCCAGTAAGACGGAAGTCAGCAAACTGGAGATGAAAGTGGATGTAAAACTGCGCTGCAACAATCAGATTAAATTGATTGAAAATGTTCCTTTTGTTTTCTCTAACTTGTCATGAAAATCATCCATAGAGAACAGTCTTAGAGCGTCTAAGGACATGGTTTACAAAAAGCTGTGGCACCGGCAATGCATAACTGATGTTCTAACACTGCCATTCTGAATAAAATACAAAATGTATGGAAAAATATCCATAAAACATGATACTCTTGAGTGGGCTGCTTAGTAGTTCCTTCCTAATTCACCCATAAGAAAGCCATTCACTATTATTATTTTGTCACAATATTGGCTTGTTCCAGAAAATCATCTTAAGGTGTGCGCTTTCTTCTTGTAACTGGAAATAACTTCTATAAATTCTGTCTGCTCCCACATTCTTTTGACGTAGCCCTTAGGCACGTGGTATGTGAGAGAGCAAATGGTTGAATCGTTTCAGATTATTGCAGATTATTCTTGCAGTGACCGTTACTTGAAAAACTGAAAAGTTGCTTATCAAATAATTTTCTATGGAAATCAATTTGTTTACCTTCAATGTTGTGCAACAGTTTTGATAAGGCAATGTGCACAAGGGGGAGAGATTTTGCTGCAAATCTGCTGCAAAATCTATATGTTTTACCTGCGGACTTTGTTGTGGGTTTGTTGTGGATTTCATCAGATGCTTTACAAAGGGCCAAATCTGCTGTGAAAATCTGCAGAAAATAAATGACATGCTGCTGATGTAAACTCTGTGCCGCATTTCCACGCTGATCTTTTTCCCTAGCGTGTCGATGAGATTTGTTAAAATCTCATCCATGGTTCATAGAAATAAAATACATTTTCTACTGCACTATTAGGGAATTCTGGTTTAATATTGGAGAGTAAGATTCTCATGTATTAGGGCTCGTGCACACAATTATATTTTTGGTCTAAGTTCTATCTGGTAAAAAAAAGTATCATACTCGGACCAATGTTATTCAATGGGGCAGTGCGGATGAGCAATTTTTTTAACTGACTGAATCTGAGTGGGAAGAAACTTGCAGTGTGCACGATTTTCCTCCAGATATTGGATGATACTCACCGAATTCAAGACTATTAGTACGAGAAAAAAAAAACGGATGCCAAACAGAGCCACAGAATAACATGGAATTTTTACAGACACATCGCAATTTTGTAACATAGGAAACTGTGTCTGGTCCTGTCATATTAAATGCTGCTGTAAAAAACAGATTGTATATGGACTGCATGCAGATTGCATACGGATAACAAGTGAGAAAAAAATTGTCCCACTCTTTTGTGGATGACAGTCATATGGTAGAACACCTACTAAAAGGTTTCCCTAAATGTTTCCGGTAGCATGGATATCAAGTGCCTACGCAAGTCTATAGGTCCGTGAAAAACACGTACAGGACACGGATGGCGTCCGTGTTTAACACTGCAAAGTATAGGAGAAACTTTGTCATTTCTTTCTTTCTTTGTCCATACTAGAAAAACAATGATGACACACTTGCGGTAAAAACGGACACACGAATGCCACACTGATGGAAAACACTGTTGACACCGGTACCGTTTTTTCACGGATGTGGTGGTGCAGCCCGAGAATTAAAAACTTGAATTCAGTTCCCCTTTCACAGTTGATCCAGTAGAGCGGCACCTCATGATCGGACGATGGTTGGAACTCCTTCTAAGGCAAGGTTCACATGAGCAAATATGAAAATGACCAGAGTTTCATCCTGAAAACTCGGACGATTTTATTTCAATTTTCACGACTGTCCAATCTGTTTTTTTTAATTATTTTTACAGCAGCAGCTATTAATAATTTACAAGACAGTACAGTTTCTAATGTTAAATTGATCTATCCGTAAAAAAGAAAATGTTCTGAATGGGATCAAATTTTTCTTGCACACCCTTAGACTTGAATGGATAAGTCTGACCTGACATACAGAAAAAATTAATGCATTCATATTTTTTCACTTTTGAATTCGGGCAGTGAAAAAAAAGAGGTAATTTGAATAGCCCAATTGAATGGCGTTAGTCCTATGGGTGGGTGCCCGTGTGCTGTATTCGTTTTCACGTAGCAAAAATACGCCTGTGTGAATGTACTCTGAGAAATAGAAATATTCATTAACAGTATAATTGTGAGCATGATCAACATTCCCGGTACAGGCTTTTCTTATTATAGATGTTTTATGCATCTGCTTGTTAATTCTCCATGTGGCCTCAAAGTCTTCACATTTGTTTAACCAATGGCCTGTTTATCTGTACCGCCCCATTGAAATTAGCGCTCACCATCTTAGAAATTGCCATTTATTTACATTATTGATTTCTACTTATCTTCACTCTTTTATTAGGGTAAACACTCCGTTTAGTACCGCTTCGTTGACACTTGAACTAATCTGCACTTGTTTTATTGAAAATCACATTAATCTGACCTACATTAATGAAACCGAGTCTTATCTGGGTCTCTCAGATGCAAAGTATTTTTTTTTTTTGGGGGGGTCATTTGGAAAGAAAAAACTGCACTGAGATTTGAAGAAGGCCACGGAAAGTGTCGAGCAGCACCCAGGGCCCCTTAATAATATAACAAGCGTCGTTTCCAACCATTGGTGCTTGTCACATGATAGGAGCCCAAACGCTTCCTAATAGGAACCCGCGCTTGCCACACATAACTATTTATTGCTTTCATGATTTCGGACACAGAAATACAATGTCTCTGTTCCTCATGCTGCACTGGCCGCACAGAATCCATGACATATATTTAAGGCCTGGTAATAAAGATGTCTGCACGCTGTGTGAACGCCACAAACACAGCATAAGCAATCATGGTTTTCTAAGCCCGGTTTCCTTGACAACAAATAGAATTCGGGCAGCGAATAAATGCAGCTGAAGCCTGTGAATCGTCTCTGATTGTAAGCAAAGAAACGCGCGGTTTGTGCTGAAATTCCCCCCCCCATTAATTCCCTCAATATCTCCAAATAGAAGCTCTGCTGAGAGGACCAACTGATACATATTTATAAAGTTATTCTGTAATACTGAGTTACCGGGGGAGGAATGATGCAAAAAGCAGGAAAGAAGGGGGGATGAGCAGGACGAATGAAAGGGACAGTGGAGAAGAGGAAGGAGGAAGACAGGTAAGAGGAGGGAGCGGGAGATAGCGGCTGATGAGTGAGAGGAACAGAGAATCATTGATGCAGGAAGAGACGTTGGACATTGGGGAGAGGAGCGAAGTCTCGAAGAAGACGCCAATCATAAACTGCGGAAAGAGGGGGATATGGGAATAAAGTCTATGTGAAATTTAGCTAGTTTCAATGGAGGAACGGCATCACAAATAGTATGAAAAACACAAAGGCAAGTTGCAATGAAGGAATAAAACAAAAGAGCAAAAGAAAAAATCATGACAGGCTTCTTGGAGACATTAAGGCAGAAAATAATTAGGAAGGGAGTTTTGCGGATGATCTGCATTGTTTGGTGTGCACCACATGAAGCGTAAGTGCAGTGGGTGGGTTACTCCTCTCCTCACGTAGCCTTGTGATACATAATAAAACAAATAAACTATTTTTCAATAATAGCAGATGATTTTCAGATTTTCCATTCTTCTCACTGCTCAAAATTTGCCTTTTTTTATCTATTTTTTTAAAGAGACATTGCTCAGTCAAGCATTTCATGTTCTACAATAAAGTACAGGCTTTGTTTGCATCTCCTAAGGCCCTGTTTTTTTCCCTGGTATTATTTCTTGTGCATTTACAAGAGAATGTCCTTTGAGAAATAGTGTTAATGCAAACACACAGGCAAATACGGCACAACTAGAACTCTTTGCCTTTGATATAACGCGACTGAAGAACAGTGGTGAGAGGCAGCACAACAGAAGTGGAATAGGGAATTGAAATTGGAGACGGATGAACGAATGCAGAAATAGAGATGTAATAAGAGAAAAATCACAAACAATGGGGTGAAGAGACTGGAGCTGAGATTACACAATGAATCTCTAAGCTTCCCAGCTATGCTATTATTACAGTAGGCCCATTTCCATTGATCTCCAATATATACAGTTTATAGCCTCAGTTGGTCACAACATATGCTATAGGGCTAATTCATACTATGCATCTTCAGGATAGGTACTAAAACAAAGATTTCTCTCTATGGTTTAGAATTTGACACTCTGCCCCTATACAAATATAGTCTGCATCATGTCATTTCATATGCACATATCAAGGCAATAACCATCTTCCTGGCAAGTTTTCAAAGAAACCCCTAGCAGTTATTCTGTAAATGTACCAAATCTGCTCTGTACACTTATTTTTATTAATGTAACAGACTCTTTAAAGGCCGACTTCAGCCGTTAAACAACCAATGATCAGCTATGTAGAAGTCGACCAAGGGTCGTGTTTTGGTCAGCTTAGAGAGGCCTGTAGAGGTGACGTACAAAATGTATCTTCTGTCCGAACGGTTCACAGTAAAACACTTTATTGCATAGGAGTTTGCAATCTACAGACAATTCAGTCTCGTTGGTTATGATCCTTTACGGCCACATTTAGTTCCTTGTAGGTTTTATACAATCCTACAACATCCAGCACAAGGTAACGCTTGTCATCACTATCAATTGCTCATTTATTTTTCTTATGCGTTAAATAACGGCAACACAGGAGGGAACATACAGTATATACCAAGATGGGCCCAGAATGGGAGATGTATATACAAGGATTAGGAACATATATACTAGTATGGACCCAGGTTGGGAGCCATACAGGTGCTTCTCACAAAATTAGAATATCATCAAAAAGTTAATTTATTTCAGTTCTTCAATACAAAAAGTGAAACTCATATATTATATAGTCGTTACAAACAGAGTGATCTATTTCATGTGCTTATCTCTGTTAATGTTGATGATTATGGCTTACAGCCAATGAAAACCCTGCTCTCTGATGCTCACTAAGCCTTGCCAACATATGAACTGCCTACCGCCTCATCACATTTATCTAACTATCCCTGTGTTGCTCATTCAAAATTTTCTTCATAACCAGGATCCTTGCATGTTGTTCTCACATGCTTTATGCATTTATTAGCCCTCTGTGTCATTACTTTTACACATACTGGTTGGTAACCGATTCATGCAGCATTACATGAACATCCGATTTCTTAGATTATGGTTGTCAGAACAATGAAAGCAAATCTTAGCAATGCACCTTTCGTGTCAAGTGTCAACCCTATTTCCTCATAGATTGTAAGCTTGGTATCTGTTGTTTATGTGATTATTGTTATTCTGTAATGTCTTTTATTGTCTGTACAAGTCCGCTCTAAAATACAAGGTGCTACGGAATATGTTGGCGCTATAGAAATAAAATTATTATTATTTCTTATTATTATTAAATGTCAAATTATATGTTGGCAGGCAACAAATCAGTCTGTGATGAGACAAATTAAAGCGCTGCTGCAGCAAAACTTGTCCGCCGAAAGCCTGAGATGACTTTTGGAAATTTGCGATGACACACCATACCTTGGCAAGTAGGTTCGGCAAGTCAGTGTTTGTTTTTAAAAAACGCTGTACAACCAAGTTCAGCACGTAGGCCATGCTTGAAATGTGTTTACCAGCTTGCCGAGCTTTAAAGCCACCACCAACTTATATCCATTATCGCACACAACGAGACCTGGTTGGAGTTTCAGCAGGGAAAGCCACTGATCGGTCTGTTCTTTTATCACCTTTAACTGCCAAGGCAGTGCTGCAGACCTCCCAGCTGGGGAGTGATGGGGAGGCTACTTTAGGTGAGGAGGAGAAGGAGAGACAGGAACTGTAATACTAGCAGACTGAAACCATGATGGAAATTGGGACCGCTATTCTTGGTGTCGGTAAGATGTGTGATATCCCAGCCTCTGACTCTGTCCCAGACTGGACCAGGTTCAGCCAGTGTGCCATAAGGGAAATGTAGCATCCCTATCCACAAGAACTTGTCCACGTCTCTGTGGTAAAGTAGACCTTCCCTGTAACTGTATTGGCCAGAGCACGGCTGATATTGCGTAACACCTGCTTATGTAACGCATTGAGGGCACACCGGGAAAAATAGTATCGGATGATAATCGAGTACCATGGCACTGCCACCGCAAAGAAGTCACGGAAAGACTTAGTTTCCACAAGTCGAAATGGCAACATTTCCAGGGCTACAAATCTGGCTATATGGGTATTTAGCATTTTGGCCTGTGGGTGGATGGGTCGATATTTCTGCTTTCTGCTAGACGTCTGGGGCATAACAAATGAACGCTGCGCTGGGAAAATGAACTGGACGTGGTTTCTGACTGTTATGTCTGTGCAACTGCAGGTTGTGGGCAGGAGGCATCAGCACCAGCTTCATGGATAGCAGATTGGGAAGGCCGTAACATGGGGAAGGAGCTGTGGTTTAAGCATCAGACACAGATTTTGTACCCAGGCATTCCGCCAACCTACTGTGGTGCTTGGTTGCCATGTAATTTTGCATGCTGGTGGTGCTCAGTTTGGCAGTGTTCTTGCCTCTTCTTAGCTTGGTTTGGCAGATGATGCAAATTACAGTTGTCTGAAGAAATTTCAGGAAAAAACTGCCCTACAGGGGAACAACGCACCCTATTGGCCTGTTATCAAGCCGAGTGCGGGAGGCTCTGTGGAATATAAGCCCGCAAGGGCAGGTTCCTCTCCCCTTTGTATCAGCCTGTCATTGTTAGTTTGTTTACTGTAATTGATATCTGTAATTTGTATGTAACCCCTTCTCATGTACAGCACCATGGAATCAATGGTGCTATATAAATAATAATAATAATAATAGTAATAATAATTACAGTTGACCAAGTTTTCCCTCTAGTCAAACCACTACCTCTTCTTGCCTGTTTTTGTGCCATGGACCAGTCTCCGTCTGCACTGTTTTGCTCGCTAGGCGTGCCACCGTGCAAGGTTGGATCAGTGGCCACATCATCGACCATGTCATCTTCCAATTCCTCAATCTTATTCTCCAACTGAGTTGCGATTTTAGGCTGACCTGATAGCAGCATGGCATTCTACTGGTTGTGAGTGCTCAAATGTTTGGGCATCACTGCACTCCACCCGCTCATGAACCTCTTTAATGGTGCACGTTGAGAAGCCTGTCAAATTACAAGGGAACGTAAACAGTCTAAGCATGGCACTGCTTGTCAAGACACTGGAGCCTTTGTCTGCCATCTAGCCCACAACAATCTGGCAATTGTCAGGGTTCGTCAGTGATGTACCACGCGGACCACATTTTGACAGAAAGCTAGAATGAGATTCTGTCACCTTCTGATCTGTAACATGGCCTTGGCGGGCACCATCACATCCACGTCCCTTAACGTCATCCTTTCTCATATTGAATGCTTTATGCTTATGAAAAAAAAAATCCTGGCTTTATTTTTGACAAGTACCCTAACAGAGGTGTTATGTACAAATTCAATATATCTAGCAATGTGCGACAATTTTAATAAAGATATCAGCTTTATTACACATAGTAACAGCAGACTCACGAAAAATTAGAGATAAATAGTCACGTTTGCGTATCCCTCTGCTATCTGTCAGTGAGGGCCGCATAATGACATGGGGGTGGACATGGTGGTGGTGGCGGGCGAAGCCCAAAATTCAAATAGGCGTGTTTGAAATGGTATTGTAAAGGGATGGGGAATATTCCACTATCTTGCTTACTATTTGGCATGAGGGAGGGTCCTCCCGAATGTAGGAGTGAGAGCTCTCCCAAATGTATGATACAGGGCCACCGGAGGGCACTTACCAAACTCAGGTTTCACGGCACCAGCTGGCACTCTGATAATTGTCAGCGAGGGCCAAATAATGACATGGCGGTGGACATGGTGGTGGTGGCGGGCAAAGCCCAAACTTCAAATGGGCATGTTTTAGCTGGCATTGTAAAGTGATGGGGAATATGTATTCCACTATCTGGCTATCTATTTGGCATGATGAAGGTACCTCTAGAAAGTAGGAGTGAGTGCTCTCCCAAATGTATGATCTAGGGCCACCTGCAGGCCCTTACCAAACTCAGGTTTCACGGCACCTGCTGGCACTCTGATAATTGTCAGCGAGGGCCACATAATGACATGGCGGTGAACATAGTGGTGGTGGCGGGAAAAGCCCAAAATTCAAATGGGCATGTTTTAGCTGGCATTGTAAAGTGATGGGGAATATGTATTCCACTACGTGGCTATATATTTGGCATGAGGCAGGGACCTTCCCTAAGGAGGAGTGAAAGCTCTCCTAAGGCCTGAGTCAGAAATGTGAGAATCTCGCACGAGTCTTGCATGTCAATACTCAGCACTGCCGCCGGCACTCGGACAGGAGCGTGCGGCTGCATGTATTCTATGCAGATGCACGCTCCGGTCCTGAGTGCAGGCGGCAGTGCCGGGTATCGACATGCGAGACTCATGCGAGTTTCTAACATGCCTGACCCCTGCCTAAATGTATGATACAGGGCCACCTGAGAGCCCTTACCAAACTCAGGTTTCACGGCACCTGCTAGCACTCTGCTAATTGTCAGCAAGGGCCACATAATGACATAGCGGTGGTGACTGGCAAAGCCCAAAATTCAAATGGGCATGTTTTAGATGGCATTGTAAAGTGATGGCGAATATGTATTCCACTTTCTGGCTAACTATTTGGCATGAGGAAGGGTCCTCTCAAATGTAGGAGTGAGAGCCCTCACAAATGTTAAAGTAAATAATAAAGCCAAAATGCTCTGTGTGAACATATGCTAAAGGGAAGGTATAATTTTTTTTTTCAATTTTTATTTTGCGTTACATACATGTAATTAAGAAGGAAATAATGTTTCTTAGCATTTTTCCCTTTAAAAAAAATTTTTGGTCTGGAAGGTCTTTTTAAAAATTTGTTAAACCGGCGCAATAGTCTAACAACATTATTCCCAGATACCGTATGTGAGTCAGAAAGGCATGCAAGCATCTTCTCCATGCTGTTCCCATTTAGATTTTGCTCTTTCCCATCAATTTCAGCTTTTTTCTCATGCCCCCAGACCTGTTTGTTGGGTCCAGCAGAAAAATATTCAGCTTTCCCATTGACTTGCATTGGATTCGTTATTCGGTACAAATACACGAATGTTAGAAATTATTTGTGCTGGTTTTCCCGAATCCAAATATTTCACTATTCGATCATCATTAATCATAATCACTCTTTTAGTAAACAAAGTAATTTTATAGTGACTACTCTGTACCATATTTCTCCAGCTTTCTAAGATCTAAGTGACACATACAACATCTCTTTGAATCCTATGTAGAAGCTTTAACAAAACCGTTAACATTGATTGAGAATGACCTAAAAATATATATTTTTATCAAATATTTCCATATTTTTTTTCTTGTGAGTAGATGCAAAAAATCCTCTAAAATATAAACATCCTTGTTGGATTTGAAAACTGGATATAACAGACACAAACATTACTCAAGTCATATAGTATTTAGGACAAAATAAAAAAAAAAAACACTGAGACTCAAAATAGGATAGATTTAACATGGCAGTGAGGGATTTAGCAAATATATTTATAGTGCTTAACGGTGGAATTTGTAAAGAGCATTGATCTATTAAAAGGACAGCCAGGACTAAATAGGGGAAGGCTGGCGGATATAACATAGTTTTAGCCTGTGCAGCCTTTCGTAGGTTAATCTGTAGACTAAGCCTGTCTGCGACTGCTTTAATGGTTCCCTCCCTCGGGCAGATGCTAATCGCCCTCGATAGTCCTAATGGAGAAGAGATGGCCTCTTATTAAGCTGGAAAGGGACAGTCTCTGCTCCCAGCTGTGTTACTGGCATAATAATTACTGAGTTTAAAGAGAAAAATGCATTTGGATATTAGAGAATAACTTTTGAATAATGGAATCACGGAAAGGTAAAATGGTGCTGTCTTTGAACCTTCGGAAATTAAGGTTCTATATGAACATTCTATAGATGACATAGAAGTGAAGAAACTAAGTGCGGACCAATTATAGAACTTAAATATGTTTTCACATTTTGAATATTTGGAGAATATCCATAGGATTGACCCACCTGGGACAACCATGTATCAAAAGAACAGAGATTCTCTGACCCCATCTCAACCACTAAAGGAGTAGCAGGTGAAGCTTTCAAATCCAGTTGTATACTGAATGAACAAATCAACTTCTATTTTCAAGCTGCATGTGGATTTGTCTGCCTTGCTATGTGAAATAAGAGGTCATAGGGCCACCATTTTCTCATTGTCTCTCTCAACATAATTATGTTCAACCACAAACAAGCTTAAAATATTTTGTTGAAAATATTCAATCAGAAACTAATTACACAAAGAAGATTTGAGGAACAAAAGGTGATTTGAAGTTATACATGTCTAATCTTAGCAACTACCTAAAGTTGTTTTCTGAATCAAATTGAGACACATAAAAATTGCAAACAGTCTAATAATGTCAATTTTTGGGGCTTGTTTCCTATGAATAAACAGATGCTGAAGGGAAAAATTTTATGGTGGACGTAGAGATGTGTGTAGCCCTGGTATGTAAGGCACACATTTCCAGGAGG
>VIAB01002816.1:38150-61076 GCA_009801035.1 Oophaga pumilio | reverse complement strand
ACTGACATTATATATATATATATATCTGCTAGACAGCGTGACAGATGCATCCCATTAATGGGAAGACTAGTATAAATAAATAAATATACAGAAAACCTATAAAGCCTTTTCATCCATTTTGACAATTTTTTGTGACTTATTGTTTAATAACATTGTTTCTCAGAGTAATTAACTGACTTTCTAGACACTGATAAACAGAATTAATGTCACAGTGGGAACAAATCTTTAGAACACGTTCAACATGAGTTACATGTATGGCATGAGTAAAACATCAATGAAACCAGTAATTGGTTTCAGTAGTGCAATAAATAGTTAAATGGAGATCACTTAGGTACAGTAACGTTTTTGTAGTACAAATACATACAATGTTGTGAATGTGCTAGAAATGAATTCTGAGCAGAAGCTCCCTCTGGTGGTTACAAACAATACTGAACTATCCAATGAAGATTATGAAGATTGGCGATCAGGTGTTACTGACTGGTCTTATATAAGGGAGGTTCCCTCCCATCAGGGTTGCCGGTGATCAATTGTTCTGGTCTCATCTTTGATTCCTGTTCACTTTGTAGCCTGCTGTTTCGTGCCTGCATCTTCTGCTAACAGATAAGACATTTTCTTCTTTTTGTTTTTTGTGCTTGTTTTTTTGCATTTTGTCCTGCACTTCTGTGGGGGTCTGCCGGGTCCCCTCCGGGGGCTTGTGCTCCTCTCAGTTTAGTTCAGCCACTGTTGTTTGTTCTTTTGCCTTTTCCAGTTTTTTCAGTGGCTGCTGTTTTGTTTTTGTTACACCAGAGAACTAATTTAGGTGGTAGAGGTCGTGTGATCTCAGGTGTTTTTGTAATTAGTAGAGTTGGTACTTTTCAGGGTTTTTTGGGGTTGCAGTAAGTGTCCTTCCTATCCTTTTCTATTTAGGAAGTTTGGGCACCAACGTTTGCTCATACTATTTTCTATCTGTGTCTGTATTTCCTCTTGTCTAACCGCCATTACATGTTTGGGGGCTTTCTATGTTCTTTGGGGATCTGCTCCGGGGCAGATAGTTTTCCTCTTTCTGTCTTTAGGTGTAGTTAGCTTCTCAGGCTGTGACGAGGCGTCTAGGACCAACGTAGGTACGCTCCACGGCTGCCTTTAGTTGTGGTGGTTAGTCAGGGTACTGCAATCCCATAGATTCCAACCTCTCTGGTGTATTTCCTTTTTTGCTTGCTCTCCTCAGCTACCAAATCATAACAATACAAATCTGGTAGGACAAGACGCTGAGGAAAGGAACACAGCTAAACAACTCTAAGTCAAGATCTTTGAGAATTAACAGCCAGGGGACATGACACAGGCAGTTTTAAAAAAACCTCAGATATAAAAAAAAAATAGATCTATGGTCTGATGAAACCAATATATGAAGATAGGAATGGGTGAGTTAAAGGGAATCTGCCAACAGTATTTTTGCTGTGAAATTTGAGGACAGCATGAAGTAGGGGTTAAAACATTGAATTCAACCATGTATCACTTACATGGCTGTGTGATGTTGTGTACTTACAAGATGAAGGTTTTACAACTAGGACTTTATCATTGCTGGGACTAGCTGCCTCCTGCTAAGTCATCTGACCACGCCCCCTCTTCTGATAAGCAGATTACTGTCAATAGGCAATGTTCACAAAGAGCCTGGTGTGGGCGGGGTTAGCTTTCTCAGCTCTGCTGCATTCTAAGTCTTAAAAATCTGATTGTATTACAACTGCTGCACACAGTAAACTAAGTGATACATCATTGGAATCAGGATCTCTTTGCCTACATTATGCTGCTCTCAGATGAGGTAGCAAATACCTGCTGACAGATATCCTTTATTCTACCAATTTACTGGCTAGATGTCAAAACAGCTGTTTGCTTTTGGCCCTCCATATCACTTGACAGATCATGGGAATATGAACTAGGGAAAACTGTAGCACCTCCACATGTACAAAGTTGAGGCATTTCCATACAGACAAAAAAAATCCATAATTTCATTTTCTATAGTTCAATTAAATAAAAGCTTAAATAAATCTATGATTGATCATTCAATATTAGGGCAGGGAATAATTTTTTATATGCATTATAGAGACCATGTTCTAGTATTGAAAAATAGAGTGGCAAATGCTACATATTCCAAATCAATGTGGTATTGAGGAACACTGTGAACCTAATTAAGGATCCATCAGCAAATTTAGCTTATTTATGACTGACCTTACATGCCATTAAAAAGGGGTACATAGTGTGGCAGTCTGCAACCTTCCTATAGGATGCAGGATATAGACTGTCATACGGCAGCCTGTAATTGGTAGACAGAATTCTGGAAGATATAAAGGCTTTTTTTTGCATCTATAAAGCAATATATAAACTGTTAGATATAGATGTTTTGTAAAAGCCAACTTGTATTTAAGGCTATGATACCCTGTACCCTGCAAACTGCTGGTTGGAGAATCAGAAGGACCTAGGAGAACATGGCACCTGGATTCACTTCAATGGTCCCATTAACGTACTAGAGCTAGAGTTTGACATGTTCTAATATCCAAAATGACGAGCAGGATTAGGAACCATCATCTACCTACTGCTTTTATCATAAATATAAAGAGGGACAGATTGTAAAGACGGTGGGGATGAGATGGTAGGGGGTCAACTGCCTGCCACTTAGAGGTCACCACCACACTTCCTAGACATAAAAGTCAGATATAAAAGTTCTAAATATTTCAAGAGTAATTAACAGCAACACCAGCCTGTGTGGGGTTCTGCAAAGTTGCGTGCTCCTCTTCTGCCTAAAAATAAGCAACCAAGTTCAAGTGTTCACCATCAGGAGAGGACAACTCTTCAGAAGGAAATGGAGATGAGTTTGGAGTGACTGTTACTCATGGCGCTTTACCAACACCTACACCTTATACTGCACCAATAAACAAGGAAGAGGGAACCTACTAAACATTTTATCCATGATCCTCAACCAGCCCCAATGTGGCCCATTACTAAACTATTGATTTCCTTCATGCAGTTCAGTATGAGTAAGCCATGGAACAAGTAAATGGGTTTGGGTGAGGGAATGTGTTAATGAAGGAAGAGTGATTTCTGCAGGTACTTACAGATAGTATGAATAGGAGTACACATTTCTTCTAGAGGATGGAGAGCGGTCACATGGGAGGGATCGAAAAACGAGAAATAAAAAGAAAAAGAGGAATAATTAGATGCGACAGCATGACCTCACCAGGATGACAGAGTGACATTAGAGAGGTGTATGGAAGTGAAGCAGCAATGCACAAAAATGTATAACTTAAGGGTGTACAGACATAGCTGTTTTTTTGAAAATCTGAGCCAGATTAATGTTTTCTTTTCCCATTTTTCCCAGAATAATGTCAGGGATAAGTAAGTCCTGGTTTGTGGACTCTTTTTCCATGTGTTTTGTCTGTTATGCCAACTCATTCTCCTTCAAGTGAATGGAGCCAAGCCGTTAAGCCGCAACACCAGACAGAACCCATGGATAAGTGAAAAATAACAGACCTTAAGTTACTTTCTCATCCTGGATAACACCTTTAATTTGTATTGTGTAAAACTTTCCTGTCTTTCATTGACTACTTTTATCTTCTATAACAGAGGCTCCCAACCCTTTTATAGCTTGTTGGAAGCAGCACTGCTTTGTAATAGGAGACGGATCAGCCAATAAAAGAGACTACGTACCATCTGGTTAACTGCTACTGAAATTACCTAAATAAAATAAATGTTAAAATAGAGCGATTCTGAAACACATAAAGCAAATGAACCATCCTAACACATTTTCTAACAGTCTTGAAAACAATACACCCAAATACTTGGAAGTGTGCCTGATCCAATGATCCAGAAAGCTTCAGACTAGCGCTTACAAGCTCTATTGGAAAGAGCTTGTAAGTGCTGAACTCCTTGCCTAAGAAACTGTACTCCTCTGATATACTGTGAAGGTGATCGGTAACCTAGGCAATTAGTAGTGAACAACAAAATAAAAAATCTCTCCATTCTTAAAAAGAAAAGAGCAAAGTTGATTGTTTTTATAAGCACTTTGCAATTTTACCCATGTATGATAAATAGACAACCTCTTTAAGAAGAATTGCCAGTTGTGATGTTAAGTGTCAGCCAGGAACACTGTAAAAGGGGAGCTTAGATTACGTTTACCCCTAGACCAGGAAGTCTGAAGGGCAATTTATGAGGACACCAATCCAACAAATAATGCAACATAGTTGTGTGCCCTACTACTGATGGTCCCAAGTAGGAATTATATGTGTTGATGCCTTTCAAGCACTCCCATCTATCTTTTTTTTCATTAAATGTGTGTATATGCATGTAATGTAGTGTGAGCATATCAATATACTCACTTATCGCTGCTCCCTCTGGTGTCCAGGGCCGTTCTGCTCTGCTTCTTCATGAAGTCACTGCTCTGCAGACTCTCCGAGTCATGCTGCGCTCTGTGTGACCCAGAAGTGACTTTTACATTGTAAGTCCATGGAGCATCAGAAAAGGCTCAAATCGAGGCTCCATAGACTTACATTGTAAAAGAGACTTCCCTCTTGGGCACAGAGCAGAAAGTGAGCCTACTAATCAGATTTGCGGTGACGTCACTGAGAAGCAGAGAAGAACGGCTCTGGATCCCTGAAGGAGTAAGTGAGTACATTAATGTACTCACACCACATTACTTGCACATATACACACATTTAAAAAAAATATTATAGATGGGAGTGCTTTTTTAACAAACATTAACTAATATCATGCTGCAATTTATATCTTGGGATTCAAACTGTTAGGTCGGGGTCACACTTGCGAGTGCAATGCAAGAAACTCACGCGATTCTCTCACCTCAATACCCGGCAGTGCCGCCGGCACTCGGACCTGAGCATTCAATAGCTGCAGAGAAATACATGCAGCCGCACACTCCGGTCCCGAGTGCCAGCGGCAGTGCCGGGTATTGAGGCAAAAGAGTCGCACTGCAGTTGCAAGTGGGACCCCGGCCTTAAAAGTAAAATTGCCTTCAAGTTCTGACCTCTTTATCACTTGCAAGATGACGATGCAAATTACACAGATTGAATTTGAAGGATGTGTAAGTTTGGCAATTTTGTCAGAAACGATGCTGTGGAATCAGAGTTGTGGAGTTGGACCTAGCTTTGGTTTTAGTCAGTAGAAATGTTCCAACTCTAACTTTAAATTGTATTATTTATTAATGATATTGTAGAATTAATGTATTAATTCTTCACATAGGCATTGAGAAAAGTTATTTGTTCAGAAACTGCATTGAAATAAATGTTTTAAGTTCTATCTCAGTAGCCTGATTATTTACATGATGGTGAGGATATACAGTACAGACCAAAAGTTTGGACACACCTTCTCATTTAAAGATTTTTCTGTATTTTTATGACTATGAAAATTGTACATTCACACTGAAGGCATCAAAACTATGAATTAACACATGTGGAATTATATACTTAACAAAAAAGTGTGAAACAACTGAAATTATGTTAGGTTCTTCAAAGTAGCCACCTTTTGCTTTGATGACTGCTTTGCACACTCTTGGCATTCTCTTGATGAGCTTCAAGAGGTAGTCATCGGGAATGGTCTTCCAACAGTCTTGAAGGAGTTCCCAGAGATGCTTAGCACTTGTTGGCCCTTTTGCCTTCACTCCGCGGTCCAGCTCACCCCAAACCATCTCGACTGGGTTCAGGTCTGGTGACTGTGGAGGCCAGGTCATCTGGCGTAGCACCCCATCACTCTCCTTCTTGGTCAAACAGCCCTTACACAGCCTGGAGGTGTGTTTGGGGTCATTGTCCTGTTGAAAAATAAATGATGGTCCAACTAAACGCAAACAGGATGGAGTAGAAGCCGCTGCAAGATGCTGTGGTAGCCATGCTGGTTCAGTATGTCTTCAATTTTGAATAAATCCCCAACAGTGTCACCAGCAAAGCACCCCCACACCTTCACACCTCCTCCTCCATGCTTCACAGTGGGAACCAGGCATGTAGAGTTCATCCGTTCACTTTTTCTGCATCGCACAAAGACACGGTGGTTGGAACCAAAGATCTCAAATTTGGACTCATCAGACCAAAAGTACAGATTTCCACTGGTCTAATGTCCATTCCTTGTGTTCTTTAGCCCAAACAAGTCTCTTCTGCTTGTTGCCTGTCCTTAGCAGTGGTTTCTTAGCAGCTATTTTACCATGAAGGCCTGCTGCACAAAGTCTCCTCTTAACAGTTGTTGTAGAGATGTGTCTGCTGCTAGAACTCTGTGTGGCATTGACCTGGTCTCTAATCTGAGCTGCTGTAAACCTGCGATTTCTGAGGCTGGTGACTCGGATAAACTTATCCTCAGAAGCAGATGTGACCCTGGGTCTTGCTTTACTGGGGTGGTCCTCATGTGAGTCAGTTTCTTTGTAGCGCTTAATGGTTTTTGCAACTGCACTTGGGGACAATTTCAAAGTTTTCCCAATTTTTCGGACTGACTGACCTACGTTTCTTAAAGTAATTATGGCCACTTGTTTTTTTCTTGCCATAATACCAATTCTAACAGTCTATTCAGTAGGACTATCAGCTGTGTATCCATCAGACTTCTGTACAATACAACTGATGGTCCCAACCCCATTTATAAGGCCAGAAATCCCACTTATTAAACCTGACAGGGCACACCGGTGAAGTGAAAACCATTCCCGGTGACTACCTCTTGAAGCTCATCAAGAGAATGGCAATTATTAAAAGTGTGCAAAGCAGTCATCAAAGCAAAAGGTGGCTACTTTGAAGAACCTAGAATATAAGACATAATTTCAGTTGTTTCACACTTTTTTGTTAAGTATATAATTCCAAATGTGTTAATTCATAGTTTTGATGCCTTCAGTGTGAATGTACAATTTTCATAGTCATGAAAATACAGAAAAATCTTTGAATGAGAAGGTGTGTCCAAACTTTTGGTCTGTACTGTATATGTTTATCAAAATATATCTCTTAACCTAGTATTCATGGTCAGATGTATAGAGTGACCACCACATAAATTTAATTAAAATGTAATTTTTATTATAACAACTTTAAAAAAGCAAAAAAATAAAATACAATACAATAAATGGGTACCTATTCATTGTATTGTATTTTATTTTATTCATTTTTTTTTTTTTTTGTCCATTAATACAAGGTTAACAGATATATTTTGACATGTATACTTATCACAGGGTGACCCACTTACAGGACTCTAATTTTGATGTAATAATGAGGAAAAAGCCATGGCTAATTATAATTATTGGCCATTTCTGGTTAGCCATAAACAGACCTGAAAAATAGAGGAACTTTGGATTGCCAACTCCACAGCCCCGGTAAAGAGGGTTGGGCTTGTTGAATTTTGCTTGACAGCTATCAAAAGTGTATGGGTGCACTAAGTTTTTTGTTATCTCATACTTACTGATGTATATGAGACTGTAATTTGCAGTTCTACAGCATGTGGTAAACTATGCTATGGATGGGTACCTTTCATACCTTTGGATTTATAGCCCGTGTTTCATCACTAAAAGTGACTGGCTGGTGGGTGCAGAGATCTAGAAGACAATGTCTATTTCTGATGTCACTCTGATGTAGTAATCCTACCTCGCTTGTTTAATATATAAAGAATAAGTATTTTATGTAATTTCATAATGTCTATCAATGATTTTATGTGTCACATATAGTTTGACAACATTTATTTTAATGGATAGTAGGTCCAGGTAGGACTTGAGACCTTTAAGATACAACTCTCAATCCCTGTCATAGACCTTTATAATCCTATTTGAACAATATGGAAAGCCATCTGCTAGCTCCAATTCTCTGTAGAGACAGCTGTTTATCGTGAGCCAGAACCATAGAATATTTCCCTATTTCATGGTAAGTAATGCTAAAGAAGAGACCGAGCTCAGCCGCGTCTGCACTCAACTGCATCTGCCATAATTATGAGCAGCCCCGAAGAAGATGTAGAGCTGTTTCTCACCGTACGTCTCTAACGCTATTACGCTAGCTGATCCATGTACGCATTTTAATATCTACAACACAAAGTGACAGTGATAAATAAATATGAGATGATATACATAGGGATATGCTGACAGACACAGATATGTATGCTAATGCTCAGGGCTAATAAACAGGGAAAAGAAATGCGCTAAGTTGAACTCATGCATTGGATGACAAATGCCCAGATTACAGGATGGAAATGTAGGCGCCAGGGACTGCGAGATAATCTGCGACTTAAAATTGTGGCTCACTACCATCCAAAAGCTATACATTTCCATATCACTTCTATCTAACGTCCGATTTGTTGAGAAACATGGATTCAGTTGCTAATATTGCACCCAGATGTGAGCAGTGCATATGGTATAGGAGGGAGCACCGATGTGTAGAGGTGAAGCCTTTCATCGGATACTGATATAGTAACCTATTTTATTTTCTTTCTTTAGAAGATTTCCAGATTTATAAAATACACAATACCTCCTATTAGAGTGAGTCTTGGCTGGTAAGGGCCCCAGACATGGCTTATTGACAAAGAAAAAAGTCAATGATATAGACATCCATAGGTATCACTGATATTATTGTTCTTCTGAATGATAAGACCCCAACATAAATGACCCCCTGACAAGGCAACTCCCAATCTGACATATTGTTAACCAAACCAGTTAACCCCTTGATCATGTATGAGTGAGCTTTATGGTATATGCATCCTACAAAACCTTAAGTAAAGACTTTTCAAGCTGCACAAATGCTTTATAGAGGGGATGTCTCCATTAGCCTGTGCATAAATTTAGAAGTGCAGTATTAACCCAATAAGCTATGAGCATCAAGTTTTGGATCCATACACACTGATGCTTATTGCAGTCGTGTGCGTAAGGCATTGGTTTACTGTTATCTGTTTCTCCCAGTCCTAAGCCCATCTGAAGTGTATGCATTTTTTACATGCACTTACCTAAACATTCAGAAACATACATTATTTATCATGACAATCTGGACAGCCTGGTTTGAAGTACTCAGACACCTAAGCTGCATTTACAAATGCCCATAATGAGTGCTGATCAACAATACAGCAATCGTTGCTCGTTCTCGGTCGGAAATGAGAATTCTTATGAACGCTCATTCGGCCAATTATCAGCTCCTGTACATTTTCTTTAATAATTTGTTCCTTTCTTGTACTCTGAATTCTTTCAGGTTAGTTAGATATTGCATTACGATACAATTAGAGATGAGTGAACATCGTCGGCTCCCTCCTTATTCGGCATGCTATAGCGCTTACCGAAGCAGTTGCATCGGGAACCTGGATACATGGAGCGCGCCGGCTGATCAGCTGTTCGGCGCCACAGCTGCATGTGTCGCAGCTGTGTGACAGTCACAGCACGTGCATGGAGAGCCCAACACACAGGCTATCCATGCATGTGCTGTGACTGTCACACAGCCGTGACACATGCAGCTGTGGTGCTGAACAGTTGATCCGCCGGCGCGCTCCATGTATCCAGGTTCCCGATGCAGCTAAGTGCTATAGCATGCCGAATAAGGAGGGAGGCGACGATGTTCGCACATCTCTAGATATAATGTACATGGATTCACAAACAAATCCACAGTCGTTATTAAGTATGAAGCCTCGAAGGTTTGAGTACATTGCGGGGTGCACTGCCTGATCAATATATTTGTGCTTGTGGCAGCACTCCATTGATGCACAATAACACTTTACAGCGACAGTACAAAGACCATGAGAACATTGATGAAAGTTTAACATTATATGTACATCCTGAGGGTAGAGAAACTCACACATGTAGAGAGATTGACCAAGAAGAAGTAGACAAGATGATAACGACACAAAGTTCAGAAGAATCAGAGATGTATAGATAAAAGCATGGAGAAGGCATTGTTATATGGCAGAATTCACATCCACACTTTTCTTTAGAAGGCGTAATTACTTTTAATTAATGTTATCAAATAACAGTTTTAACCTGTTCTCTGCCAGAGTTTTACGAACAATTAACACAAAGTTCAACTATCATTCTCTGTCTAACCTTCTCTTGATGGTCATCATGGCCCCAAGGAGTATAATAATGAACATCAGCATCCCTGCAATCACACCGGCGGTCTGCACCGTACTGTCAGCTGGCTTCTCCGGCTCCACGGTGTTGGTATTCTGCGTGGAAGCCCCTTTAAAAAGAAAAGGGGAAGCAGTGCCTTAGATTGTATATAAGGCTTATGTTGTATTGTCATCATGGCATGCAAAATTGGCTCTGGCAGCGAAGAGGTTAAAGTTTTTTTTTTTTTTTGCCTTTAGGAATTTTGTAGTGGTGGCAATGACTGGATATTTGCTGATAAGATGAGTCAGATGTTGCCTGAAAAGGCATATAGTCACCTGTAACTGGCTGGCTTGGGGGGAGGCGAGTGATGGGAGGAAGGCTGGAGGTAACCGCTAAGAAGAGGGGTGATCCCGTCAGTAGGCATGCAGGAGAGGAAAAGATAGTGAGAACGAAGGAGGGAGACATTGGCCACTTTATAAAATCCCTCCTAATGTGAAAGGAATTTTGATAATCTGATGGGATTTGGGCAGAATCTCAGTTAATCTGGGGAAATTAAAAAAAAAAAAGGAAATTGGTCTGATACAGAATTTTTAGCCTAGAGCAGATTGATGACTACCATTATTAGCATAATCCAAATGCAGTTTCACAAAAAATAAATGTCAACGGCCAAGTTCATTTTTCTGATATTTCACAGAACTAAAATGCCCAAGAGAGCTGATAGGCCCACACCTTCAGGGACGCTGAACTTTTGTACAAGTGGCTTCTTAGCTTTACCTAACTTGAAGACCACTTCTCAAACATTCCACTGTGACTAACCATTAATAGTCACAACTTTAGTTCAAACAATATTTGCAAGAGTTAATAACATTTGGCGTGCACAAAAATCATGTCTCTAATCTTAAAAAGTGTTTCTATTTTTTTTTTTTTACATAAAATCAATTCCAAAAGTTCCTACAATGCTATTCTTAGATATGTCTGCCACATCATGGAAGTGGCTAAGTACTGGAGCAATCAATCATTTTTGAATTGGGTGATTAAAAACAATTGCTTTAAAAAAATGTGATCATGATCATGATGTAAGTGCCTCAACTGCATATTGAAGTGATTATACAGAGCTGCCTTTGGGTGTATGAAAACAAAGACCTGAAAATAGTGGTGTATTCTATATCTTGTAGATTGTGAGCCCTCGCGAGCAGGGTCCTCTCTCCTTCTGTGTCAGGCATGACTTTTATTGTTTAAGATTACTGTACTCATTTTTATTATGTATACCCCTCCTCACATGTAAAGCGCCATGGAATAAATGGCGCTATAATAATAAATATAATAATATTAGACTTAATGACTGATCTTAAATGCAGAATTCCAAACCTTTCTGTTTTATAAACCATAGTAATGGCAAGGTTGAAATGGTTGACATTAAGTGGATCTTGTAAAGATCACAATTTATAATGTTTTAATGTCTCTGATGAAACCAAATCTATTCCAAGGTCATTAAGACCTGATGTTAAATATTCAAAGGTAATCAATAATGCCATTAGTTTCCATATAAGCTCTTGTAATACTTCTTCAATGTCCATTGTTGGCTCAAAGCATTTCAGGCTCTAACTTCATTCAGATATCATGGTAGAGATTCATTGCATCAAGAACATGGGTCACTTTAGGTATAGGGCAAACAGCGCAAAACCAGGTCCCTCATGGTGTCAGCTGTAGTGAAGGAGTCCAGTGTAGCTTAGCCATCTTAGTGGGGAGGGGAAAGGGGTATTTGAGCTACCATTTTTTTTAATTATGAAGAAATATGAAAACGTTCAGGAAAGGTTGAGTCACTCATACATTTTTGGAATTGGGCCCACTAATGAATATGCTCTATTAGGAATGAAGCTTTTTTTCACCAGAGGCAAACATTCATTTTAAAAGCTCTTCACGAGAAGTAATACAAATACAGTAAATCCTTATATTTTGAAGTGAATACAAATATTTGCATGTCATTGGCCCAACCATTTCCTTGCCATTTCCATCATCCTTAGAACAATTATTATATAGGCCGCCATACACATTAGAAAGCAGTCGGTCTCCAGCAGTTTGTGACCTGCCGGATCGCTACAGCGTCTGCTTGGCAAGGCGGAGGTAACTTTTCATTTCAAGTCTATGACTGCCTCGTTCTGGCGCTTATAGACTTACATTGAGAGCTTGTGACCTTTACCTCTGACTTCTGGCCAGTCAGAAGCTGTGGCCACAAGATGGCGCCCACGGGACTTGAGTGGTGCCAATAGAAGCTGAAGACGGCGGCGGGTAAGTACAAGACTACGGGCAGGGACCTTAGATTAGCAGCACCACTCCAGAGCTGAAAAAAGAACTCAACTATGGAGTAGTGCTTTAATTAAAAAAAAGACTTTATCATAGACCAGAGAAACAGCTTTTTGGGAGCAATTCTATTAATGTTTATCCAAAATGTATTAGAATAAGAAATATACTTTAGTAAATTTAATATGGAAGAAAGGACAGAGCTGCATTTATTAATTTATGGCAGATCTAGAATTCATAATAAGAAAACAATATAAAGCTCCTACTGTATAAAATGCTTCTTCAATGCCTTTAGTCTAAAACTAATTTCATATAAATAAATTACAATTACTGTGTATTAATTGAATACATTTCTCTTCTTGACGGTTCATATTTTATGCTGTATTTAAGAAAAACTTGTGAAAAGCATAGTTAAAGTAGACTTGACCTTCACACAAAGCAGACGTTTTGTAGACTGATTCCAAATTATTATAACTATATTTTTTATTAGTATTATTATCGGAATGCTTTATTCATGAGAGTGCAGCCTTTTAATTCACTGAGAACTGGTGACATCATCAAGGCTTAAGTGCCTGTTATTAATTTAAGTGTTGAGATTTAATGGTGGCGAATATGTGGGTGGGAAGGGAGACCTGTCAGGGGAGCGATGTTCCCTATGGCTGTAGTATTTCACTACAATGTGATAAAGTCTATATGGGAAATGTACATATATGCAAACAAGCTCTTAGACATGTCCATCTATATGTTGTATTCATTGGAGAGGAGTCCTGCTATAAATTACTTGATATTAACTATATGACCCAGACCTCAGTTATTTCCTATTGCAAAATGCTTACTTGGACAGGATACTTGGAATTATTTGGGTAATCCACCTATACATTTAATTTTCTATGTATTCAGCACTAGAGATGAGCGAATTTGTTCAGATTTTGTCCCCGAATCTGATTTTGACATATTCGAACAATAATCGTGCCAAAAGTATGTCTTATGATCGGTTCCGAACATATTCGGTAATTTCGACTCCCATTAGCTCTAATGACGACGAATATTGCAAAAACAATATTCGACTCTGAACGTTCTTGGAACCGAATCCGAACAAATTCGCTTATATCTATTCAGCACCATGTAAAAACAATTTAATAAAACAAGTCTTTATGAAATCAGACACCTATATCTACTGCTAAAAAAAACAATTCTTAACCTCTTCACCACCTTGGGTTTTTCTGTTTTTGCATTTCCGTTTTTGGCTCCCCTTCTTCTCAGAGCCATAACTTTTTTATTTTTCCACAAAGATGGCCATGTGAGGGCTTGTATTTTGCAGGACGAGTTGTAATTTTGAATGACACCATTGGTTTTGCCATATAGTGTGCTGGAAAATGGAAAAAAATTCAAAGTCCAGTGAAATTGCAAAAAAGGGCAATTCCACAAATGTTTTTTTTTCATGTTGACTAAATGCTAAACTGACCTGCCATTATGATTCTCCAGGTCATTATGAGTTCGTAGGAACCAAATATGTCTAGGTTCTTTTTTATTTAAATGGTGAAAAAAAATACAAAGTTTCTAAAAAAAAAAGTCGCCATTTCCCAATTCTGTAGCGTCTCAATTTTTCGTTATCTGCAGCTGAGTGATGGCTTAGTTCTTGCGTGCTGAGCTGACATTTTTATTGATACCATTTTGATGTACATATGATATTTTGATTGCCCATTATTGCATTTTAATGCAATGTTGTGGCAACCAAATATTTGAAAAACATTGTTTTTTTTTTACACTTGGTTCAATGGTCTTCATGAAAGACTAGAAGCTGCGATTGTCTAGTCACTTGTGCGTCAGACCTGCTCTATGTAGCAAAAATGCTCACTTGCTATGAGCGCCAACCGCTGGGCGGCGCTCATTGCTATATGGCAATGACAACCACAGGATTCTCCTGCAGACACTGGGCTGTCATGCCAAACCATCGGCGACCTGCGGTCCTGTTACATGGGCACTGATGGGTGGGATTAGTGACCTGTTTCCGGCGCGAGCATGGTAAATGCCGCTGTCAGAGATTGACAGAGGCAGTTAACATGTTATCAGCCGCAGGTAGATCGCGATTCCACCCGTGTCTGTTAGGGGCACATGTCAGCTCATGAAACCAGCTGGCATGTGCCGGCAAAGCTGCGGGCTTAGCGCCAGAGCCCCCAACAAACAGGGGGAGGCAACCTTGGAAAGGGGTTAATGGGAATTTGTCAGCAGGATGTCACTGCCCAAAGTGTTTATCTGTGCATCCAGCTCTAGAAAAGACAAGTCTATCCATAACTTTAACTAATCTGCTGCTAGGTTGACAGCTTCTATGCTGTGTGACTTTAAGCAAAGGAACTGTTAAGCCCCCGTCACACATAGCGATCTCGCTAGCGAGATCGCTGCTGAGTCACTAGTTTTGTGACGCAGCAGTGATCTCCCCAGCGATATCGCTGTGTGTGACATTCAGCGACGATCAGCCCCCCCTGCTGGGTATCGCTGATCGTCGCTGAATGTCCTGGACATTTTTTTGATTGTTGGTCTCCTGCTGGCCAGCACGCATCGCTGCGTGTGACAGGCGGGAGACCAGCGATCCGCTGGTAACCAAGGTACACATCGGGTTTCCAGGTGCCGCGCAGCGCCTGGAAACCCGATGTGTACCTTGGTTACCAGCTCTCTGCACCAGCGGGCTGGTATCCAACGTACACTATGGGTAACTAAGCGACGTTACCCGCAGTGTCGCTGTCCTGATCGATCCCTGAACTGCCTGTTTGGCAGCTCACCAGCGATCATGTAGCGACACTCCAGCGATCCTGACAAGTGCATATCGCTGTCGGGATCGCTGGTGTGTCCCTATGTGTGACGGGGCCCTTAGTCAAGCAGCAGAAGGAGGCCCTGTTCAGTAAATAAGATTGAGGAAGCTTAGGAAGTGCTTCCACAAGCCAAAAGTACTTCTGCTTCATATGCATATGGATTCAAATGGTGATTTGTCAGGAACAGAGATACAGACTAGTTAGCAAAGGTATGGATGGAATTGTCTTTGAAAGAGCTACGTTTGCATATAAACAGTTTTGAGGATGAAGTTGAAGTCCTGCGGACTGATTCTCCTTTAAAGGGAACCCATCAGGTCAAATAACGCTACTAACCTGCAGATGTGGGGTTAAAATACAGGTTAATAGTGTTATTTAGGTGTTTGGCCACTCTACTGAAAGTCTGGCTACTAGCAGAAAATGAACTTTATTTCTCCCAGGATCTGCCGACTTTCAGTCATAGCGGCGTGCTGATGTGGCTACAGTCACTGATCACTATACTGTGAGTGACGGCGGTAAGCACATCCCAGCACTTTGACTGATAGCCGATTTTGCACTGATGCAGTACTGAGCGAGCTTTTAGTCAAAATGCCAAAGACGTGATTACAACCGGTGTTCACAGTATACTCAGTGATGACTGTAGCCATGCCGGCATGCCAGTATGACGGAAAGCCTGCAGCTCCTGGGAGAAATAAAGTTAATTTTCTCACACATGTCAAACTTTCAGTACAGCAGCCGGGCACCATAGCAGCACTATTAACCTGTAGATTAACCCTATATCTGCAAGTTAATAGTGTTATCCAACTTGATAGATTCCTTTAACATTACTATTCAGCCATTAAATACAATGTATTTTTAAATTTTAATATGTAATGATTTTTTTTAAATGTATTTATATAGTGGTTGGAGCTTTATGTTTCTTGAGTTCTAAATCTTCTACTTAGAGAACTGATAAGCTAAACATTCTGGCTAACTGATGTCACCACTAGAGGGAGCTTAGGAGTCCAGTGAACAATTTACTGTAAATTCTTAAAGGTTTTTTCTACTACTTTGATGTTGATGACCTAGCCACAGAATAAGTTATCAATATCCACTTGGTAGGGTTCTGAAACCCGACACCATCACTTTTCAGCTTTTAACAGAGCAGAACATCACCGTTTCATCATACTAGTTAGCGGCCAGTTATGAATACTACAGATCATAACATCTAATCAATCAAGGTGGCAGGTGTCGGACCCTCCATAATTTTGTATTAATGATCAATTCTATCTGTAGGTCATTATTATCATAGTAGCAAGCTCCCCCTAGTGGTGGCTGCAGATTGATGAGATGCTAGCCTTTATCTTGATATCTATTCAGTTGATTTAGAACTCTGTATAAAAAAGCTCTAAACATTATGAACATGTGTTAATGTTATTTATCAGTGCAAAATTGTTGACATTATAGATTTAAAAGTGGTGTTTCAGCCTAAATTACATTTTATTAACATATCGGAGTTGAAAGAGGACAAGCTCCATATTTTTTTTTAAGGAGATATGACTACAGATGTGTAATCATATTTCCAATGAAAAGAATGTGAATGAAATTAATAGGATGCCTTGCTGGTAATGTATCAGCCCACGCTCCTGGTAGATGTACGTAAAAATAGTGCAGGGAAAAACTCATTGATGTTCATATAAGGAATATTATTCTGTACGATCACAACATAACATACTACGACCTCTGTACACATGAACAACACAGGAACCATAAAAAGCTTCTGTATTTTCCACATCTAAGTTCACCAATTACTCTTGAATACAAAGAGAGTGATTGGATAACGGCAATTTTAGGAAATTGCTGTAAACTGCTGTGAGCCTTCACCATAAATACAAATACGGGTACAAGAAAACATAAAATACATTGTTAGAAGTCATCTAATAATCTCTTGTCCCGTTAAAAAAGTAAAGAATGTTTTTGTTTCTTTTTTCTTTTTTTTGTATTTTTGAATTTGTTTGTGTTGTTTTGTACCTTATTGATTGCTAGAAGTAGATCTTATAAGCAAATGTACAAATAATGGCTGCAAAGTCAGAAAAAATCTTCAATCCTTGCGACAAGTCAAATGCATACTGTGACAGTGGCGCAGTTTATCTGTAAGATTTGTTTGAAAATTCTTCAAAACATTTTAAATTTATGATAAAACATATGCAGGATGAGTCTCAGCATATGGAGGATCATAAACTGCCTCTGTGGTATGTAAACCCAAGCTAAATCCGAATACCAAATGCCAAGCCTCCTGTTATGGGCTTTTTCTTGGCAAGTTTCTGTAATATATTAAAGGGATATAGGGAGTTATTTATAAGAACTAGTGGAGGGGAGTCTGAAGAAGCAACCAATCACATTGCCCCTGTTTTTATAAATTTACACCCCAGCTTTTTTTAATAATAATATTGCATATTTTATTAACCAATTATTTCAATTATTTCTATTAAATAAAAAATATTCACCTTTTGAGGCCAACCGGACACAGCTTATTTTAGTCTCCTGTAAAGAAAAAAAACACAAAGTTAAGACATCACCACCAAAGACTAAAATGTTCATGTTTAATGGGCATTTGGGGACTTATTTAGTTACTGCCTGCCCAGTGTAGACTTTCTCATGTCATGACATACAGTACAAACCAAAAGTTTGGACACACCTTCTCATTTAAAGATTTTTCTGTATTTTCATGACTATGAAAATTGTACATTCACATTGAAGGCATCAAAACTATGAATTATCGCATGTGGAATTATATACTTAACAAAAAAGTGTGAAACAACTGAAAATATGTCTTATATTCTAGGTTCTTCAATGTAGCCACCTTTTGCTTTGATGACTGCTTTGCACACTCTTGGCATTCTCTTGATGAGCTTCAGGAGGTAGTCACCGGAAATGGTCTTCCAACAATCTTGAAGGAGTTCCCAGAGATTCTTAGCACTTGTTGGCCCTTTTGCCTTCACTCTGCGGTCCAGCTTACCCCAAACCATCTCGATTAGGTTCAGGTCTGGTAACTGTGGAGGCCAGGTCATCTGGCGTAGCACCCCAACACTCTCCTTCTTGGTCAAATAGCCCTTACACAGCCTGGAGGTGTGTTTGGGGTCATTGTCCTGTTGAAAAATAAATGATGGTCCAACTAAACGCAAACCGGATGGAATAGCATGCCGCTGCAAGATGCTGTGGCAGCCATGCTGGTTCAGTATGCCTTCAATTTTGAAAAAATCCCCAACAGTGTCACCAGCAAAGCACCCCCACACCATTACACCTCCTCCTCTCTCCATTCCTTTTGTTCTTTCGCCCAAACAAGTCTCTTCTGCTTCTTGCCTGTCCTTAGCAGTGGTTTCCTAGCAGCTATTTTACCATGAAGGCCTGCTGCACAAAGTCTCCTCTTAACAGTTGTTGTAGAGATGTGTCTGCTGCTAGAACTCTGTGTGGCATTGACCTGGTCTCTAATCTGAGCTGCTGTAAACCTGCGATTTCTGAGGCTGGTGACTCGGATAAACTTATCCTCAAAAGCAGAGGTGACTCTTGGTCTTCCTTTCCTGGGGTGGTCCTCATGTGAGCCAGTTTCTTTGTAGCGCTTGATGGTTTTTGCAACTGCACTTGGGGACACTTTCAAAGTTTTCCCAATTTTTCGGACTGACTGACCTTCATTTCTTAAAGTAATGATGGCCACTTGTTTTTCTTTACTTAGCTGCTTTTTTCTTGCCATAATACAAATTCTAACAGTCTATTCAGTAGGACTATCAGTTGTGTATCCACCAGACTTCTGCACAACACAACTGATGGTCTCAACCCCATTTATAAGGCCAGAAATCCCACTTATTAAACCTGACAGGGCACACCAGTGAAGTGAAAACCATTTCCGGTGACTACCTCTTGAAGCTCATCAAGAGAATGCCAAGAGTGTGAAAAGCAGTCATCAAAGCAAAAGGTGGCTACTTTGAAGAACCTAGAATATAAGACATAATTTCAGTTGTTACACACTTTTTTGTTAAGTATATAATTCCACATGTGTTAATTCATAGTTTTGATGCCTTCAGTGTGAATGTACAATTTTCAGTCATGAAAATACAGAAAAATCTTTATATGGGAAGGTGTGTCCAAACTTTTGGTCTGTACTGTACATTTCAATGTTCTTTTTTCTCTGGTTAGTAAATACTTTACTTCACTTTCTGCGTATCCCTTGGTTTACTACAAATTTCTGATAAGCTGTCCAGAACAAAAATAAAAAGTCAAGTTGGCAACCTCGGTACTAGGAAAGAGATGACTACTACACAAGCACAGTCATCATCTTTAGTATAACAAATGGGGGATAACAAAACCTCTAAACTGCTTAATTGGCAGTTTCCATATGGATGTAACGATGAGTAACTGCAAATATGTGTTATGCCCAATGGTGGCGCATGTGGATTTGTGGACCCACTGTGCCAAAGTGCCGTGCCTGCCCAGGAAGGGGCGTAGCTATGCGGCTATCTGGTGTTCACTGGAGCTTCTGTTGATGTAGAAAAACTGGGCTGCAGGTAGCCGCTAGGTACCACTCCTGGACAGAGCCCGGTACTGCAGTTGCTAACTCTAAGGATCTGGTATGCTGACACTATTTTAGGGCTCAGTTCAGACACACTTGTTTAGGGTACTGGATCAGGAACTGGCCACACAAGGACTGGGGGATAATGTTCAGGAACTGAACGCACTGGTACCAGGGGACTTTGGGAATAGGACTGGCCGCACTGGGACAATGGGAATTTGGATTCAGGACTGGTCACACCGGGACCAGGGGACAGCGTTCAGGCACTGGCCGCACCGGGACCAAGAAACAAGGTTCAGGACTCTGGCCGCATTGGAACCAGGGAACCTCACAACTGCTCTGGTAGAACACCAACTACCTAATGACTTTTCACGCTGTTTGGTGACTCCCTTGGGGAGAGGGAGCCTTAAATACAAGAGCCTTCTTGCAGGTGTAACTAATATTACTAAATGCCTCTCAGCAACAAGCTGAGGGCATTTGCTATATGCGTGTTGCCCCTTTAAGAGCAGGGGAGCGCGTGCATGTGCACACAGAGCAGGAAGCATGCCAGTGACCGCACTGAGGGCCAGGAAGGTGAGTAAGTCGGCGTCTCTGCATGGAGGGAGAAAAGGACATCATGCAAAGGCGCCAGACATAGCACTCCAATGTGCAGCCATATTTCGCCTGTAAAGAAGTGATAACAGGACAGATTGAATTTAAGGCCCCTTTAATGTTCGAGAATGAGCGCTAATGTTTTATGCCAGGTTACTAAGCATCATACAAAAAAATTTCTAATTTCTACCAATCTAGTTACATTTAAAATCAGCCCACCACTTGCTGATCTCTATGCCTTGACCCCTCATTTCTGCATTCCCAAGCTCATTCAGCTATACTGATTTCTAAATGTTTTTCTCAATAAAAATAGTTTCAAGATAAAATGAAAAAGCATAAGTTACGCTGAAGTTTCAAATGTTTTTGTTAGGTAGGAGATCAATTTTTAATTTCTTGCCCAAGTCCCTCACTGTAAACCAGAGTTCTCATCAATTTACATGCTTTCAGCTAGTCTAGTGCATGCCTTACACTAGAAAAAATATGGTGCCCTTGAACAAGTGCGTAGCTTAGTATTCTATCTTTGTATACAACTAGATGCATCTACTCCATCAAACTATAATTTGTGCATTTCATTATATACCCTAAGTGTATGTACCACTTTGCAGTCTGAAGCTCTTCAAATAATATTAACATGTAATAATAATTATTGCTTAAGGAAAACATTAGCCAGCAGAAAGAAGATAAGATAAAAGGAATGTGTTTAGTTTTACCCCTCCTTAGCTTATCTCCATAGACAATATATTAAAATTACATATATCATCCTTGACCATTGCGATGCCAACCTTTAAAAAAACTTGCTTTGCTGTAGACTGCAGGTTTTAAAGGAAACCTCTTTAGAGACAGCCATCGAACATTTGTATTACAAATTATCTTCTATAAAGGTTGCCTATTAAATAAGATGTCCAGGATGCATATTATATGATAAAATTGGTGATTTGTCTAAAGAAATCTGGTTTGGTCAAAATGGTGGTCAGTCAAAGCAGGTGGTCTTCTGTGGAGCTTTTACTGTACACTGTGCTGTCTTTGGTCGCATTGCTAAATATAGTTGGTAAGATGAAGACAAAAAATATGCATGTATTGTAATAATAAAAGGGCATAAGGAAAAATAGAAAAAATTAAAATAGGGCCCCCCCGGAAGAAGCTAGGCAAAACGCACGTCAGGGTGTCAGGGACACAGGGCTTGATGTGCTGTTAATAAAAGTGCCACTATAACCTCTATACAGATATGATTGTATATATGCTGCACTTGTACTGAAGATCTAACATTATGTACTGTACATAGTTGTAATTATGGAAAATTTCTTTCCTGAATTTGCCCCCACCTTACATTATTGTATTATAATGTATAGACTTTCATTGTAGGCTAGGCCTATTTTGTTCCCCTGTCAGTGAGGCACCTTTGTTTGATTTATGTACTTCATTAAGTTATATGTGTTTTGAAAGATCTTTTGAGTTCACTTCTTTATGTTCTGGGATATACCGTATTCTTAATATTTAATAGGCATTGGTTTTAATTAATTGTTTTACAACACTCTTGCATCTACCTTTGTATTACGTTTGCAGTCCCTATGAGAAGGTGATATGAGGACAACCCAATCCTAGGTCACACTGCTGAAGTAGCTGCTGCCCTAATTTGTATTTACCCTTGAAACAATGTGCAGGTTATTAGATAAGGTGTATATGTACCCCATTAGCAGTGCTCAAAGCCTGGAAATAAATGCTGTAACTCTTCACAGGTGAAAGTGGTGGATTCCAATATCCATTGTAGGTCCTGTTGTCTCCAACTGTAAAGAGCTGTGAAGATGCCAATTGTGTCGGTTTTAGCTCTGCCGCAAAGTAATGAGGGGACTCCATAACTGAGGCATTTCTGTAACTGACAGGTACTGGAAAGCATCCATTGCCATCTGCAGCCCTCCCTGACCTCTGGGTCCTTTCCTCCTTTACCACAAGTTGGTAAACACTGTAAAATAAGAACAATAAAAAAAGCAAAAACAATCACTCAGGGATTAAAGGGGTAGCAGATTATACATATAGCCAGGGAAAGATAATAGGACAGGGCTCATTAACTATTATTAGATTTTTAGGATATGTATTGCTTAGACTAGTTTCTGGAAAAATATGAAAGGCCAGCTGCTCATCAGAGATTGATGAGGCTGTCTTTTTGTGTGCTTACTTAGCTAGAAATGGTTTATGGATGTCCACACACTGGAAAACTCAAGCCGATCTGAGGACAGGAGCGGATACCGTGCAATATTATTGAGATAGTAAATTACAGAAACAAGCATTAGTACTTGATTTACAGAAGTATACAGAGAAAGGGGACTATTCACAGAATGAAGATGCCTTATTGTCTTGCTTCATGAGACTTTCATAGCTGAGTTGTATATAATAGAATCTTTTAGGTCTGTTGATCCAGAGACATGATGAGACTGAAAAGGAATCTGTCCAATGATTGATGCTGCCTGACCTGTGGGCAGCATGAATTGGAAGATCAAGTGTGTTATTGCAGTCATGTATGATGACTCTGAAATCTGGCAGCATTTCAGAGAGAACATACCTTGAAAAGCTAGTTGGAGACTATGCATTTCAGATGAATAGTCTGAGACTAGACCCACTCCCCTTGACTGGTAGTGTGTAGCCCAGCCTTGTAAGGCACACATAAAATCCTG
>VIAB01002816.1:6040-16068 GCA_009801035.1 Oophaga pumilio | reverse complement strand
AGCCAGCCCCTGTATACATCAGCCAGCCCCTGTATATATCAGCCAGTCCCCCAACCCCTGTATACATCAGCCCAGCCCCAGGCTCTGTATACATCAGCCAGCCCAAGGCCCCAGCTCAGCACCTGTCTTGACTCCTGACACTCTACGCTCCTCTGGATGCCTCAGTTGAGAGAAAGTCACTGACCTGATACGTTCAGGTTCAACGGGTGTGCTGCAGCCAGGGGCAGGAGACTTGGAGAGCAGAGCGATCTCTCTAACTGATCGCAAAGAACGTCCTGACGTTCAACGTCAGACGTTCTTATTTACCCCTTATGTACAAGGCATGCCACTGCTTCTAGGGGGGGACAGCTCCCCCCCATGCCCCACGGTGGGTATGCCCATGAGTAGGTCTCTCCCTAAACACATGGATAGGGAGAGAATTAACAGTCATGTGGAACAGGGTAGAAAAAAAATGCATGAGGACCTTAGATTAGTCATCTGAGATGCATAGACCATGGCCAAGCTTTCCAAACTGTTTTTCTGAAACATCACAGTGCTTCACAGTACAACATACCTGGCTGCAATAGTGAAGTTTATTTCATCTCACTAGCCTTCCCTTCACCAGCAGCTACATAGTCCATGTTTTTCCGACCATAGCACATGTGGAAAGTCCTATATGCCAATGCAATCATTCTAGCTTGTAGAGATACTTTCCAGGTTGGTCAGTCACTCAAAGTTCATACTGTTACCTGTCCGTCTAACAAGGAAAAGTCAACCAAAGTAAAGGTTGTATAAGCATTCATTGTGACATGTATGTACATCTGCAATCAAAATTATTCAACCGGCATTGTAATTTGGGTCTATTAGTAAAATTTACAAAGTTTACAATTTATATAGCTTAGCTCAACTAATAAGTGTTTTCTCCTAATTCAACAAAAATGACACTTTTACTGACTACTGCAGCCTCAGAATCATTCAGCCCCTTAATAGAATTCCTCATAAGTGCACACATCTGCAAATCAGATTTCATTTATTGCAAATAACCAAGAGACTAAACATTCATGAGAAAAAAAAAATACCTGGCTTGGCTAAGGGTTTGCTGTGTGTGGTGTTTGACTGCATGTTAGAAATAGTGGTCCAAAAAGTTAAGAGACGAGATCATTGTAGTATACAAAGAAAAGGATACAAAAAGATACCAAAGGTGTTGAATGTTCTTGCCGATATAGATGGAAGCTTAGTTCACAAAATAAAAAGTTTAAGGAACACTGGCTGCACTACCTGAACATGGCAGAAAGAAGAAGATACTGAGAAGACAGGTGGTGCAAATAACTGAATACCTGCAGCAAGAGTTGGTGACAGCAGGCTTTGATATTTCAGTTTGGACAAGAAGTTGTGAACAAAACACTGAAGGTATCCATGCACAGACTCCAAGATGTAAACCTCTACTAATCCATAGATATAAAAAAGTGGGTTGCAACATGTTCAAAACCATATAAATAAGTCACAGAAGTTTTTGAATTCTGTTCCGTGGAGAGATAAAACAACACTGGAACTTTTTGGGCTTATGGATTAGTCTTATTTCTAGAGGAGGAAGAGTTAGGCATGCACTGAAAAAAAACCCCGGTCTACAGTGAATAGTGGTGGGGCTCGATGATGCCTAGAGCACTGGACACCTACAACATGTGGAAATAAAGGTGAATTCAAACAGGTGTCAAGAGAAGGAAATGTCATACTTCTTGTGTAGAAGCTGAAACCTCAAAGTCCACGAAGACTTGATTTCAGAAGAATTCCTGGAAAATTCTGGAGTGGCAGTCAAAGTTGCCTAAAAGTACTTTATAGAAAATCCTTGGTGGGGTTTGAAGAAAACAGTGGCGTACCCAATGCCAAGAGCATTAGTGACCTGGAGGCCATTACGAATGAGGAGTGAGATGAAATTCCTCAGGAACGCTGCCAGAAACTGGTGTCTATCTATGTATCACATTTGCAGCAGGTCATAGCTAGAGTTGGGCAAATATCTTCGGTTCCCGCTTATTCGTCAAGCTAAAGCGCTTGCTGAATAAGCTACAGCGAGAACCTGGCTTCCTGGATTGCGGCGGCTGAACAGCTGATCGCCGCCACAGCTGCATGTGTCGCTGCTGTGTTAGTCACAGCACAATCATGGAAAGCCCAACACACAGGCTCTCCATGCATGAGCTGTGACTATCACACAGCCTCGACACAAGCAGCTGCGGCGACGATCAGCTACTCAGCCGGCACGATCCAGGAAGCCGGGTTCCCACTGTAGCTTATTCGGCAAGCGCTATAGCTTACCGAATAAGTGGGGAACCGATGATATTCGCTCAACTCTAGTCATAACAGCTAAAGAGTCCTCTACTGAGTACTATAGGTACTTTTTATGAGGGGGATGAATAATTCTGAGACAGTGGGGTCAATGAGACTGGCATTTTGTGTTGAATTGTTGTAGAAACCACTAGTCATATCAGTTAATTGGTTTATTAAAAAAATTGTAGATATTGCCAATAAATCTAATTTACAATAGTGGTTGAATAATTTAATAGACAATAATTTAATTTAATAATTTAAATTATAATTTAGACAAAATTGCATTTGTGTTCAATAAAGCCATGATGCCAGCTTTATGGTGTCTACCTCTTTATTATTAGTTCAGTTTAAACAAGGGTCTTTCCATTCTTGGGTTTTAGTTTGCCACCAGTCATAAGAATTTACCTCACAGGAGCCCCCCGAGACTGTGCTGGTTTCAACCACACTGTAATTGTGGTTTCCGTTTCATTCAAAGGGGCCTCAGCTTCTGAATCAGTGAGAGAAGGAGCTGTGAGGGCAATTTACAGAGAGCATTTGTTAGAAAAGTAGAGATCTTGCAAAGAACAAAGACAGTAAAAGTTACCTAAGAATGCAGGAAAAGTAGATCAAAGAAAATAGTTTTAAACCTGCAATTTTTGTAGCTATGCGTGTTGTGACGGGTGGTCCAAATCCCTTGCTAGTACTCGCTCTTATAGTGAATGAGTAGGTGGAGCCAGGATACAACCCAACAAACAGATGATGAGTCTCATTGCGTAGTTTGAAGATCCGACCTTTTTGATTTGCCAGCTCTGCACTTGGATCTAGAGAACCTACAGCCTTGTATGAGATCTGAGGGAAGAAGATGCGTTACAGTAGATATGGTTATGGCACATAAGCGTCCAGCCAATACAGTCAATAGCCACTCTCTTTCTTTGTACCTCATACATTGAGATGACCCCATTGGTTTCATTGGGAGCTTTCCACTGTAGGTAAATCTTTTCCTCAAAAGGTCCCCCCTGTATGGACTCCAAAGGAATGGGGCCAGGCACTGAAAAGGCAGATAGAATTTGTTACTAACTACTAGTTAAATATAATTTATACATTTTCAATGGATCTTTGCAATATACATTTTACAGGGGTGGAACACAGACAGAAGAGGGCCTCTGCTTGACAACAGTATATGGGCCTCTTTATAGTCCAATATTTCATTATGAAGCACCCCTTTATGTGTCATTTACTTTTTTTTTTGCTGCTTGCCCTTGTGTGGCTGGCCAGGTTACACCAATGATGTGTCAGCCCCTGACTTTTTACATATCTACAAATGACTACAAGTTACACGATAAACAACAATCAATGGGTCAACAATATACTTTTATTATGGCTACTACTTACCATCCTCTTCAGTGTGTACTACAACCTCTCCACTTTCCATTCTCCCTTCAGGGTTGCTGAGTGCAAGTTTCAGGTACACGGCGGTGTGAGGACGTAGACCCCTCAAGGTGTAATGACTTGATGTCAGAATCAGCTCTTCTGTTTCCACTCGTTCCTCTCCTAGTTGGTAGCTATAGTGTAGTGTTAAATTATAACTATGACATCGGGTTACTGTGTAGCCAAAAGGCTCCCATTGCAGAGTTAGCTGCCGAGCCCTGATATCCACTAGTTCCACATTTTGGGGTCCGTGCACAGGCTCTGTGGGGATAAAACATTTCACATACAGTATATAACCATCCAACAAATGGAAAATATTCTCAGGTATCAGTTTTATGCCCTTAAGAGCTATGTGGAAAAAGGAGCTGAACCCAACACAGAGTCAAAATTGGGACTGGGCATTTTATGGGTTAGATTATCATTTGGATCATCTTACAACTACTTTGCTTATATGCTGCAAAAACGACTTGATAGATGCGCCAAACATAGCAGTAGGCTCCCATTCACCTGACAAAAGCCCCCAAAAATGTTTTTTTGCCCTTTGTCTGGATAAAATGCATAATCAGACTCTTTTTCACTGTTTAGGAAAGTGCAGTAGAGTAGACCACTCTTTCCTTTAGCATTTGCCACAGCAAAAAAATGGACCCAGCTGCTGTACTCATGTGTATCAGACGTTTGCCAATTGTACAAGATCAGGCAAAGTTTTTCGTTCTGTGGCTATAAACTAGAATGTGTCTGTTCCCCAATACCAAACAGAGATATTGAAACAATAAGCAAAGTATATAATATGTAAAGAATTGCACTAAATGAAACTTTCTAAATATATTACTGTGAAACAGAACAATCCTAGTGATTACGACTGGCAGTCAGGAATAAGATTAATATAACTAATATTAATTTTTGTTATCAATACCAAATTGCTAATGACTACAAAATCCTGGCCAGACTAACAAAATAACTCTTATGTCTATAGACACCTATAGCTTCATACATGCATTAGTAGTCAACATTATTGGCAATATCTTCAGAAATAAGTGGATATGTAACATCTTTGTCTCATAAGAATATTTAAATAACATGTTCCAAATGAATTCAACAAATAAGATGACCCGGCCGTCACCACACATGCAGTAATTTGTAAAGAGAAAGAGATGTAAAGAGAGATAGAGATGAAACATACTATATGACATAGACTAAGGATTAAAGCCATCTTCGATAATAGTTGGTTGGTTCTACAAACAGTGTTAACAATGACAAGCTTTAAACTTTCTGTGACCACCTGTGAGCTTCTTGCACCAGTCTGCTCGTAGTTTCTTCCACTGAAATTCTCTGACAATTCGATTTCCCAGTAGCAGATATCAGATTTCTCCAAAGATTTTTAATTGGATTGAGATCTGTATTCATAGTGATCAGTTCCTTCTTATCAATTCTTCTGTACTTTTGGATGCTTGATCTGGGGCATCACCCTGTTGTAGGACCCATTTTGTTCTACTTATACCTATTTCTTTTTACACTTGGGAGCACATATTAATCTAAAATGCTCTTATAATTCTTTGTTTTGATAGCTTCTAAAACACATTCACTGCCTCCAGTCCAGCAAAGCAACCCTACAAATTATGAATCCTCCAGCATGTTTCACTGTAGGTAGGGTGCAGATTTTTTTTTTAATGTATCATAGATATGCACTTGCAGAAATATTTAATTTGGCTTCATCTGTCCACAGAACAATATACTGGAAGGATTGTAGTTTGTATATGTAATATTTGGCAATGCTCAATCCCTTTTTTTTATACACAATCTTTTTCTTAACCTTCACCTATAGAGCTCTGTTTTACATATTGGGCTTCGTATGGTGCAGGTAGAAACCATCACTCCAGATACTTACAGCACAGCCTGAATTACCTTAACATGCTTTCTTAAAGGGAATCTGTCACCCTAAATTGGCGGGATATTTAAATAATGGCAGTCAGGTCAGATGGGCGGTGTTTTGGGTACTTGCCTTAACATGTTGTTCGCCGCTGTCTCCATTATTTCTGGGAATTGTTGTCGTTGCCCTCCATATAACGCACCTGCGCATTGCAATCTGCGGGCAAAGCATACTGCGTGTGCGCAATTCAAGATTCCAATGCGCAGTTGCGTTATATGGAGGGCAACGACTACAATTCCCAGAAATAATGGAGACAGCGGCGAACAACATGTTAAGGCAAGTACCCAAAACACCGCCCATCTGACCTGACTGCCATCATTTAAATATCCCGCCAATTTAGGGTGACAGATTCCCTTTAACTACATTTAAACCCAAATTTCATAAAGAAGGTTCTCTCATTAATTTTCCTCTTTCCACCGTGTCCTGGAAGGTTCTTGATAACATTTTAAATAGTGTAAACTTGGAAGCCAAGATGTTTGGAGACATTCTGCACTCTTTAGACTGTTTGTGCTTAATGATAGCATTATAGTCTGCCTAGACAGCTCTCTTGTCTTTGCCATTGTAATCAAAGAACAGAAAATGAATCTAGCCCTTATAAGCATTAAAGCCACAAATCATAGGCTAATTAAAGCCATGTGAGCTTTTGGGACTGGTGAGTCTAATTTCTAATTAATCACAGGTTAGTTTTATTTTGTTCTTTATTTCAGACTGAACAAACAGGGTCATTAATTCGCGTCTTGGCATTATTTTCAATTTTGTATCCTTTTTCAGGCTAAATTTGTATTCCAATATTTCTGTGTCTTCTGCTTTTCTCTATCAAATATATGAGTTTTTATATATCAAACTGTCTCACTGAACGCATTGGGACTGATTCATTAAAAGGGCTGTCCCACGAACAAAGAGCATTTTAATCAACATATCTTAAATAAAATGCTAGGGAGAAAGTAGTCTAATCTGATAAACAATAAAGATACGGTATTTAAAATTTATATCAGATTATGCTAACCTGATCTATCATGATATGCATTGTAAATCAATATGCTGCTGCTGCGGATCCACTGGTTTATCAAAACTGATGAAAATGAAGATTTGTGAATACCCCCCGCGCGTCTCATTATTGAAGACGTCATATCACAGGATATTTTTGAATTTGCGGGTTTTTGTCAACGTGTTTCAAAGTGCTAAACACTTCTTGTTCAGGAAAGTGGTGGCTTCCTGAAGAAGAAGTGCTTGCCACAGAAACGCATTCAATAAAAATTCAATAATATCCTTTGAACTGATGTCTTCAATAATCGGCAGCGTGGGGGATATTCACAAATCTTCCAAATCTTAATAATCAACAGATCTTGGAATAATAATAACTTCTTGGAAAAATAATAAGTTCCACTATTGGATGTGTTTAAAAAATGTTCCTATACAGAGATAAACCTATAAATGTGCCCTTAATTATACTATTTGCTGTGTCGAACCGTGCAGAGCTGCTCCAGTTCATAGTCAGCATATACCACAGCTCCTGACCATAGGAGATACCATAAGTTATTTATGATAACCGAATATATTGATGACACAGCAGGAACTTGCAGCTTTTGCCTTCTGAGGTAACACATTTCTCTGCCTGTTTTATATCTGGAGTGTGTATTTCTGCAGCATCTCCTGCCCTCTGAGCTTATCATAAATCAAGTCAGTGGTGTAGGCTCATACAATATGCCATGACTTGATTTATGATGAGCTCAGAGGGCTGGAGACAGGGCAGAAACACTAGCTCCTGTGATAAAAAAGCAGTGAAATTTGCTACTTCAGAAAACATCAGCTGCAAGTCCCTGCTGCTTCATCTGTAAACTTACTTATTCTAACTGACTGGCCAGAAGCTGTAGCTATGTGTTCCACATGAACTGGAGCAGCTCTGCATGGTTGGACACAGCAAACAATAGTACACACCAGAGGCACATGTATAAGATTATCTCAAAATAGGAACTTTTTTTAACACATCCAATTGTGGAACTTCTAATATTCCCAGATTGATTAAAATGCACTTTGTTTGTGCATTGTGCATGGCGGACTTAATGAGGGACTCAATGGAGTACGATGCACCAAATTCACTAAGAGTCATATGCCATTAATGAAATTGGTGCATATTGCAGTAGCGTTTCTGGCATAAGAAACACTGGCGCTTTTGTTGAATTTGACAGATGGGCATAGCCATGTTCCGTCCCACCTCAGCTCCTCCCCATCACCACCCATTTATGAGGAGCATCTTCAAATTGGCGTAAACATGGAAAAAGTCGTAGAACTTTTATGTTGTACAACAATTTTCAGACTTTTCAAAGCCTTAGGCCCTGTTTTTGACCATAAATCTTTATTTCAGGAGCTATTTTGCACTTTGCAATAATCAGGGGTACCATGACAGGTAGAATTCAGTTTTTCTTCTGTGACTTTTGTTCTCTCCGTTTTACACAGTGAAATCATTAATCTCTGGCTGTTTTCTCTCTTTCTTCACCAGAGCTGTTCACCAACCTCTTATTATGATCTTTTATTATTTTTTTGCCTAAAATAACTCACACTCAATCATCTCTGCTACCTCTATTCTATGTCAGCCTTTCCTGTGCCCATGTTAGAACTAAATGACAGGCTACATGGTTGTTATCATGCAGTAGGGGGCTTACGGCTGGTGCCAGCTCCCCCATGAGATGTGTCAGACTGCCCATGTCACTCATGCAGTCTGGTGTCTTGCTCTTCTGCCAGGATCTGACACTTGTGCTGTCACTTAGGCCCTAGGACACACAGCTTGTCCTGATCACTAAGCTATGAGTTACAGATCATTCAGCCCTCTGCAGACCATGTAATTCCCCTTTTAACCTATTCAGTGCTGCTATAGATATACTGCAAACCAAATGGTTGCAAATCACATGCATTATGACATTGACTGAAATCGATTTTTCAGCAAAGTGATTATTTGAACAGTTATTACATCTGGCAAATTCATGACTTCCAGATACAATCATTCGCCTATTATTTTGCAAATCAACCACAGATTAAAATAAAATGCGCCACTTATTGCCTATGACTGACAGAAAGTTGTGCACTTGTGGGATATCTCTTCATTTTTACAAATAATGTAATTGTTGGAATGTTTTTCTTTTATGAAAGACTACAGAAAAGAACATTCACTGATTATTATTCACCAACAGAATAATATTTTATTTACTGCTTTTGGTGACAGCAGGAGCGGGAGCAGGTACACGGACTGTCAAGCATCCTTAGAGATTCACATATATCATTAGCTGCCTGTCTGATCTATACGCTCAGGCTTACAAGTCAACAAAGCCAATACACTTAGTGGGGTCTCAAAACATCTAATCAGGATCAAGAATTCCTACCGGACTTCCAGGTTCAAGCTGAGTTACACTGGAATCACATTTTCAGTTTTTGTGGCAGTTTTTGATGTTGTTCCTTAAGTAAAATGCAAGCGAGGGAGCAAAGTAGAGGAGCAGTATCAGGCTTTCTTTTATAATTTCCCTTCTTTTTGGATTCACTCCTGGCTTTGACTCAAAATACTGCATAAAATAGTTCCTTAAAAACAAGTGCGATGATTTCAACCTAAGGGATTTAATTTTTATTTTTCTATAGGCTTCTTAAAGACTTATAAAGAACCAAATACTTTTATACCATTGTTATGTGGTGTTATTTATTTATTTATTTTTTTTGTACATGTGCTTTATTTCAGGTGTTTGAAGCCAGTGGGAAACCCATAAGGAAAAAACACGACTAATCCTATAAAGGCTGAAAAAAAGACAAAAAAGAAAGTGCTGTATATGTAGAATTTATAATATTGTGCAGCAGACTTTAAAGTACTCTGTCCACTAAATTTTTATAAAAATAAAAATAAATAACAATGCCAATAAAATTGTAAAACTCTGCATGTGAAGGTAACCTATTAAAGAGATCTTCTTGGCGATTTTCTAGTTTGACGTAAATAAGGACTTATAGTATGCATTACCGCTCCAAGCACTAGCTATGTATTTGGGAGCCAAAAACAGCTGAGAAATTCTGAACTCCTTTACCAAAGATTTCATTCAGAGTAATGATGTATAGCCACAGATTGAAACCCTGTGTCCAGTAGTGTTGATAGGGGGGGTCAGGAAAGATAGTGACCTTGGAACACTTAGATTTTGGTGTAATTTTTTGTAAATTCTACATATACAGCATTTTGCCTTTTGGGGGGGCATTTTTGAAGTGTTTGCATGGTCAGTAATTTTCATGCAGTGTCATCATCACACCAGCTTAGCAATCTGGATGATGTCCAGCGCATTACACAGGGCCCAGTAGTCCACAGAACTAAAACATGCTATAGCCTTTAGGCTAAGTTCACACGTTGCGGAATTGCCGCGGAAAT
>VIAB01002815.1:114215-141917 GCA_009801035.1 Oophaga pumilio | reverse complement strand
AAAAACACTGATTAATCATGGAAAAATATTAGAATTTGGACCACATCCAAAATAGGGTTTTACAGCTGTTATTGGGCATTCCTGAAGCCAGGGCTGATGGATGAGGGAGCCAGGCGTCAAATTTCCACCGATCAGACATTGATGACCTATCCAAAGGATAGGTCATCGATGTTAAAGTCCTGGACAGCCACTTTAAATTTCATGATTTAGGCATTCTAAATGTTGAAAAGTATGTTTTTGCTTGGCATATTTCTAGTACCTAATATCTGTGAGTCTAGTCAGAATATATTAGAAAGATTGGACAAACAGGAAGATGACGCGCCGTCCCAAACTCCAAGGAACCCACTTGGAAAAATGCGCAATAAAAAGTAATAATCAGTGTCCAGTCTTGGATGATGCCAAAAAAAATCTTCTTTTATTCTGCCATACAAGATGCAACATTTCGACGAAATTGAGGTCTTGACAAACACCTGTATTTGGTTGAAACGTTGCATCTTGTATGGCAGAATAAAAGAAGATTTTTTTGGCATCATCCAAGACTGGACGCTGTCTATTAATTTTGATTCAAATCAGAATATAGTGCCTATATCATGAGTACTCACCAATTGTGCCCTGCCGGGTCATAATCTGCAGGCAGAAATCTACATCAAATGGAAATCCAATACCATCTGATCCTAAACAATCTGCTGAAAGGAGGCTGTGAGAACAGATATGCCTGGGATTTTACTTATAATATGCACTACAGTAATTAAGTCCAATGACAGATGCTTGTCTTTTTAAATGAGGCCAGAGCCACGGACTAAACCAGGACTCTGATAAGCCTCTACCGCGTACAGCCGAAACATGAATTCAGTCCTCGCAATTATTACATTCTAAAATCAATAACTTTTAACTTAATGAATGTGTGAGGATCACAAAGGATATAATTTACTGGACACAGATGGACTGACGCAGTGATAGAGTAATTGTTTATTTTACCATTTTTTTTTACTTTTTATATTGTGATAATAACACAGTAGGTTGAAGGGCATTGAAATTTATAGAGGTGTAAATGTGACAACCGGAGGGTGGGATTTACATTTTTGGCATCCGGTTCCTTAGTCGTCCAACAAAGTTATACTTTTTGGCAAATTACCCTCAACTCACCCAGTTATCACTGGCAGATGCCTTGCCAGTACTGCAGAGCAATCTCTTATAGCTGCCAGTGGAGGAAATGAGAGAAGTCCGAATCACATTCTGTAAGCAGAAGAACGAAAGTCAACGGTTCGGAGAACACTAACGCTAGAGAGTTATTGTGGCTTATACTCATGATAATGCTGTGGCTTACCCTACAAGAGGCACACATTTTACTGCAGAACCTCATATTGTTCCATTGGGTGTGGAGTGCCAGATTGCTATTTGAAATGAGGTTCTGCAGTAGCTGGAGGAAGTGTTAAAAAAATAGTGTACCTTGCCCATAACATATTTCTGTAAGTGTGTTTTTGCTATATAATCTGACAGCACCATAATTTAGGACCAGAGACCCTGATTCCAGCAATGTGTCACTGTATAACCCCGCCCACACCACTGATTGGCCGCTTTTTGTATATTTACAGAAACCAGTGGTGGGGGGGCGGAGCTGGACTAGGAGGCACAAGGCAGCTTGTCCTGCAATGATAGTCTCCTGATGATAAAACACTGATTGTATTGCAACAGCAAAACACAGCCTAGTAAGTGACACATCACTGGAATCAGGATCTCTGCTCCTGTATCATTGTGTTCTCAGATTACATAGCAAAATCAAGTATGATCTGTAGAAAAAAATGTAGGTGATCGAAGTCCTCTTCTAATATTCATATTAATGAAATTTGCATATTTAACTAACTTTATAAAATTAGTAAACTTTTAGAATAGCCAATTCCGCGTCTCCTTCTAAAGCCCTAGCACTTAATGTGTATCACAATCATGACTACAACAATATTAAGATCAAGTGGTGCTGTTTGGTCAATATGCTTTTCGTTGAATCTCTTTGCCAGTCTCTATGCACGCGCAGACAGGTGTGCCCACTGTCTGCTGAGCTGTACACTTCTCGGGGGGTCAATAGTGCGATCACTTGGGTTTTCAGGATCCAGACCCTTACTAATCTACAGGCAATTTAAGTGCATGCTAAATATGAAAAATCAGGAAGAAAGTTGAGCTGCTCTTTCATTCTCAGTCCTCCTTATAATTTGTGGACTTTTCAAACATTATTTAATTTAAAAGAAAATAATCAATATGTTTATTATAAAATCATATTCAGAAGGGGTATTCTGCAGACCACGTCCTTTTTATGGCTACGGATGACATGATGGAGCCATGATTTGACCTTATCCATGAGCCGTAATTGTGAATCCTTCTCCACTTTGTAAATCATCTTTGTGGCTTGGTTTACAATATTTATATTTGTTAACTAGATATTTTTGCTTTTTACTGTTTTGATCTTTGTATGATTTTTATATTTTGTTTAAAGCCTTCCCTATTCTAGAAGTCCCAGTCGTCCGTAAGTTACAATATTACATGAGCTTCTACATTTTATTTTAAATATTCTCTAAAACTGGATTCATCATCTTTGGTCCTTGAACATAAAATGTTTAATTGCCCTTTGTTCGCCTAATCTTTAGCCATATAGGCACGCTCCTTGGTATAGAACTTTTTCCAGCCGTCACTCTGCCACTAAACCTGCCGCCATTAGGTCATAAAATTATATATAAAGATCCGTACCGAAAACATACAAACAATGACTAGGTCACACCTCATTGCATTAAATCGGAGCTTCACTAACACCGACATAGACAAAGTCTTCTTGTATCAATATATTCCAAAACATCGAACAAGTTGTCCCTGGATCTCAGTATGGTTGTACCATCATGTCAGATGAGTTGCTGTAAAGTGCTTTGTATCATGTGAAGAGGATGGAAAGCTTTCTACCAAGCTAGCCTTGCCCCCACCACTCTTTGCCTCCAAATCACTTTTTCGCATTGATACTGCTGCACAAGAGAACATCTGTGAAGGTTTTCTCCTAGTACTTAAGACAAATCCAAGAGATGCCTAACCATTCAGCCATCTCCGCAGCCACTAAATTGCTGCTGTTTGTTTTAAGTATATGGCAATTAGGGAATGATCGTTTCTCTTACCCAGCAAATAGCCTCATACATCAATACGAAAGGCAAGGTATAGTTTTTCGTGTGTGGCAATGACCTATATTTTTCTTCTGTATGACGATGTCAGATGTAGAAACAATATGTCTTAAATTAATTTGGGCATAATTTCCACTATAATCCCACAGAGAAAAAGAGAATATCTGACAAACACCATATTTTATTGCAATGTTCATTAATGCCCAAAAAGTGCCCCTCGATGGTGGGAGTTAAGTTGATTTTGTGCTGGTTCTTGTCTACTTGAATTTACATCAACCTCTTCAATCCTTATTCCTTCACTCTTCCTCTCTTTATCTTTCAACCCACTGGCTTTGATTGCTGCTCTATCTCCTTATCTCCCTCCAACTCCCCCTTCTATGTAGCCTGAGGATCATTTACATATTTATCACCTACTTCCACTTGCCTAGTCTCTTGGTTTTTTTCTCTCTCTCTCTTGCATGGTATCTTTTCTTTTATTCATTATCTTGAATCTCTTCTGTCACTTTTAGTCCCATCCATGGCACCATGTCTTTCCTCCTTCTCTATATCCATCTCCACTTTGCCTACAAGCATTTGCCTTTTCCTCTCTCCCTCCCGTTTAATTCTCTGCTGACGTAGTCTTGTCTCTCGTTTTTTTTTCAGAGTCTGGTGGCAGCTGGATACGGACGGACACAGAGACGGATTCATCTCTAAAAATCTACAATCCTGGGTCAGAGAGGCGGCTGGCACACAAATACACATTCTCTGTCTTCTGACTCCAATCATTCTTTCTGTTCATTCTCCGTTACCAAGGCTCGATAAAAGATGCGAAGACACAAATGACTAACTGTTGCTAACTAGAAGAAACCTAGTTGATTAGATTGTTTTATTTAAAAGAAACTTGCTCTCATATCCTGTCCTATAGAACATGATGCACAGAATTTTAGGAAGAACTGTGGAACACAGACTTCTCTAATTCAGGCACAAATATCCAGAGTTGGACATCATCTCTCGCCTTGGCCCTTCATTCTTGATATGGCCATCATGTCATGCTGGTGGGTCTTTGTAACAATAACTTTTTGTTTCTCGTACTTGCCACCAGGAACAAATAGCGATTGCTGGTTGATTGAGGGAGAAAAGGGTTTTGTTTGGTTGGCTATATGTAGTCAAAATCAACCACCTTATGAGACCATTCCTCAGCATATCAACAGTACAGTTCAGGATCTCAGGCTTAATGAAAATAAATTAAAGATAATAGGTTATGCTTCCCTATCCCGATTTGGAAACCTGACAGATTTGAACCTAACCAAGAATGAGATCTCCTACATTGAAGATGGAGCCTTCCTTGGACAGTCCAATTTACTGATTCTTCAGCTTGGTTATAACAAGCTAACCAATTTGTCTGAGGGAATGCTTAGAGGTATGCCTAGGTTACAAGTCCTCTTTGTTCAGCATAACCTGATAGAGGTGGTGACCCCAGGAGCGTTCTCTGAATGTTTGAGCCTTTCAAGCATTGACTTATCCACTAACCGACTCCAAAAATTGGATAGTTCTACTTTTATTGGTCTTCAAGCACTGATGACATGTGAACTGGCTGGAAATCCTTTTCATTGTGGTTGTGAGCTCTACGGCTTTCTTGATTGGCTTGTCATGTTTAACAATTTCACTCGCAATTATGATCGCTTGCAATGTGAAAGCCCTCGGGAATTTGCTGGTTACCCACTCCTAAGTCCCAGACCTCACCACAGTCGAAATGCCATTACTGTTCTTCAAGCTCGATGCAAAAATGGAGGCATATTTTCTGTGCCACGTGACAGGCCAACACCATTCATACCAGATTCTTTACATGATCCAGATGAAAATTCTGGCTATAGTCCTGGGGATGTTCTTTATCCTGAACTAACTCCTCCCTCTACTACTGACTCTTCTGTTATGCCTACCATTGATATTCATCATGTGACTGGTAGCTCTGCTACTTTGATCGTCACTATTCCATATCCATATAAAAAGATGTATATTTTGGTGCAGTATAATAATAGTGCTGTGTATGATATAACAACCTTGAAGCATAAGAAGGAATATATAACCTTAGACAAGTTGAAGGCTCATGTGAATTATACTTTCTGTGTGGCTTCCATTCGCAACTCAAAACGCTACAACCATACCTGCCTCTTTGTATTTACTCGTTCCAAGGATAAGGAAGAATTTTCCCCAAATACTTCCACCACTACACACTATATCATGACCATATTGGGCTGCCTCTTTGGCATGGTTATCATACTGGGAGTTGTCTATTACTGCTTAAGAAAAAAAAGGATGCAAGAAGAGAAGAAAAAATCACTAAACGTTAAAAAAACTATTCTTGAAATGCGGTATGGTTCAGATGTTGACCCATGTCTGGGAGCCCATTCATCACAAAAAATGTCAGAGCATCCCATTCCTATATCTCGCATTTCTTCACTGCCTACTTCAGTTTCTGGGCTCGGGAGTGGAGATAAAGGTATTTCCAAACCTATGAATTCTCAAATGGGAACACCTAAAGGTCCAAAGGGAACAAACTACATGGAAGTACGAAGTGGAGAAGGACTAGAAAGAGGTCAAAGAGGGATTTCAGGAGGGGATGAAGATGAAGAAGACTTTCGAGAACTAGACAACGGTGAAGGTTCAGCATCTGAGATATCAACAATTGCCAAGGAGGTAGATAAAGTGAACCAAATCATCAATAATTGCATTGATGCCCTAAAACTTGACACAGCTTCTTTTTTAGGCGGGGGGGACCCGGAGCTGGGCTACGATTGCCAGTCAATCCCCGCCAGTTCTTCGGGTCATCTGGAACGATTGAGCTTCCTCTCTCCTCCATACAAAGAGGGTGTTCATCCTCTTCAGCGTCAGCTGAGTGCAGACGCTGCCACAGTTGCGAAGAAACGTTGCAGCATTTCGTCTAGTGGCTCCATTAAAAGTGCCAGAGTCTTCAGCTTGGATGTACCTGATCAGCCTCTAAAGTGTGACTCTAAGTATATTGAAAAGAGCAGCCCTTTGAATAGCCCATTGGATCGACTTCCGCTGGTATCTTCTTCTGGAGTCCACCATTTAGATGTCAAGCCTTCCTATCACTGTAGTGAACACCGTCACTCCTTTCCTGCTCTGTATTATGAGGAAAGTGCCGATACATTAAGCCAGAGAGTCAGCTTTCTGAAGCCACTTTCCCGATCTAAGAGAGACTCTAGCTACTCTCAATTGTCACCTAGACACCATTTCTCTGGATACTCCTCCAGTCCAGAGTACTCTACTGAAAATACCCACAAGATTTGGGAGCGCTTCCGTCCTTATAAAAAACACACCCGGGAAGAGGTGTACATAGCGGCTGGACATGCCTTGCGCAAAAAGGTCCAGTTTGCCAAAGGGGAGGACTTGCATGATATCTTGGATTACTGGAAGGGAGTGTCTGCTCAACAGAAACTGTAAATGACACCTACTAGGGTGCTTAGAGCCGGCTAGGGCTGTGGACATGTCTCTGCGGAGAATTGTGGTGCTGAAGCGCTACAGTTTGCTAATAAAGTTTACATTGGAGGTGGGGATGTAACCTCACAGAGGGGAGAGAATTAGATTTGTGAGTTCTGCACAGGGAATTTTCTGGCACAGACCTCCTCCCATGTTTAACACTTCTCCCTACATCTCCACACTATGTATTGGTGACTTTCTTTCCATTTACATAATTTTGTTGCTAAATATTTTTTTTAAATTCTTTTGCATTTGATTTTGATAACAAAATGATATGTATTGCTCTAAATGTTGCAAGCTGATGTCATGCACTATCCCAATACCAATCCTCTAATTCTTTTAAATAATAATCTTCTTCCACGGTTTCTTTAGTACTTGTATAAATTGACAGCAATGAGTTATGACACAAAGCTGGCATTAAAGCAGCAATCTGACGATATGGTGAATATCTTCCCAGACCTCCGGAGAATAGTCTGTCCTGCTTACACTAATGAAATAGTAACCTTAAATAGAATTTGTCATTGCAAGCTTAAAATAGCTTCTCCGTAGTATCTTGAAATGCTCTGTAATGTACAGGTATGTTGACCATGATTACTGGAGAAGTTTGAGTCAGCATAATATGTCCCATTATACATTTAATGTAGACTGCAAAGCTTCCCTTTTATTCTACACATTATATCAAACATGAATTATTTGGTTAATTTTTCTATAAATAGTTGTATTTGGCATTCACAATTTCATAATGATCCTATTTCATTACGTCTTTCTACTTCTAATATACCATATTTCTCAATGCGCTTAGCTGGCGGAAATGAAAGTCCTAAATGACCTTGAGTCATCTCAAAAGTGTACATACAGTTTGTAAAAGTATCATATGTGTGAAAGTAAACTGAAATAATTTTCAACCTGTGGTTGAAAAATAACATAAAATTAGAATCTGCAAATGCAAAAGCGTTGCCGGTAGGCTGTAAAGCATAATTAGCCTTAAAATTTATTTACGCCTCCTTGCAGTTTTGCTAATACATGCGTATGCTTCTGGTGACATAGAGTATTTCAAATTTAAGATTAGAAGTAGAGCTCTAATGTTTTAAATGAGCACTAAATAAAATAATAAAAATATCAGTAATTCATTCCTTAAAATCCCATAATGTGTCTCATATCAGCCAATTTTGGCCTCCTGCTTCATATATTCCTTTGCTTGAAAGATGTAAGGCAATTTAGAAAAAAGTGAAGGGAGTTCCAGCTTCTGGTAAAAAATAGTGTCTTTATTCCATCATAGTTTAAAAAATCAAAGACAGGATGGTCAGCAAGCAACGCATTTCGAACACGGTTGTTCTTTGTCACGTCCAACCTGACTTCCTGAGCTAAACCCCACCTGACTTCCTTAGCTAAACCCCACCCGACTTCCTTAGCTAAGTCCACCTAACTTCCTTTGCTAAATCCCGCCTGGCTACCTTAGCTAAGCCCCACCTGAGTTCCTTAGCTAAGCCCCACTGACTTCCTTAGCTAAGCCCCACCTAACTTCCTTAGCTAAGCCCCGCCTGAACTCCTTAGCTAAGCCCCGCCTAACTTACTTAGCTAAGTCCCACCTGACTCCCTTAGCTAAGCCCCAGCTGACTTCCTTAGCTAAGTCCCACCTGACTTCCTTTGCTAAATCCCACCTGACTACCTTAACTAAGCCCCACCTGAGGAGTTCCTTAGCTAAGCCCTGCCTGACTTCCTTAGCTAAGTCCCACCTGACTTCCTTAGCTAAGCCCCACCTGACTTCCTTAGTTAAGCCCCGCCTGACTTCCTTAGCTAAGCCCTGCCTGAAATCCTTAGCTAAGCCCCGCCTGACTTCCTTAGCTAAGCTCCACCTAACTTCCTTAGCTAAGCCCCACCTGAACTGCTTAGCTAAGCCCCGCCTGACTTCCTTAGCTAAGTCCCACCTGACTTCCTTAGCTAAGCCCTGCCTAACTTCCTTAGCTAAGCCCCGCCTGACTTCCTTAGCTAAGTCTCATCTGACTTCCTTATCTAAGCCCCACCTGACTTCCTTAGCTAAATCCCTCCTGATTAGCTTAGCTAAACCCCACCTGAGTTCCTTAGCTAAGCCCCGCATGACTACCTTAGCTAAGCCCCACCTGAGTTCCTTAACTAAGCCCCGCCTGACTTCCTTAGCTAAGCCCACCTAACTTCCTTAGCTAAGCCCCACCTGAACTGCTTAGCTAAGCCCCGCCTGACTTCCTTAGCTAAGTCCCACCTGACTTCCTTAGCTAAGCCCCGCCTGACTTCCTTAGCTAAGCCCCGCCTGACTTCCTTAGCTAAGCCCCGCCTGACTTCCTTAGCTAAGCCCCGCCTGACTTCCTTAGCTAAGCCCCGCCTGACTTCCTTAGCTAAGCCCCGCCTGACTTCCTTAGCTAAGTCTCACCTGAGTTCCTTAGCTAAGTCCCATCTGACTTCCTTATCTAAGCACAAACTAGATCATCTATTAGGCCTCATTCAGATGTCTGCTATACATGTTCATGTTCTCTGTGTTTTTCACAAGTAGAACACGTACCCTTTATAGTCCATAGATGTTCACATGTCCATGTTTTTTACAGACCATATGTCTTCAAGGGTATGTCTTCAATTGCATCTTTAGAATCAAAGACAATACAAAGTTCAATGTGAGCTATAACACGTGTTTCATGATTTCAGCTTGCAACATCTTTTTTTGTGTTTAATCAGTGCATGGTTTTAACTTTTGTCACTTCTACGTTGCCCTGTATTTCTTGACTTTTTAGAATTTAATTGCCAAAATGGCATTTTTGGGTTCATATTTTATGTTAAAGATTACAAAATGCTCACATACATTGGAGGCAGTAAATTTTGTGGCTAATTCAAAGTACTAATCCACATAGATCAAACCTTATGCGGTGTCTCAATGGTAGCACTCATTTCTGTCAATTGATAATCTCATGACTATTTTTCAGACTTCAAAATGGGTGCCTGTATTGTGAGTATGCTGCAGGTATAATTTAAAGGTTTACTGCTGTGGTTTTAGAGATATATTTTTTGCTTTTTGTTCCAATTTTTTTTTTTTGTGGAATTGAGGGTATGGGAGGGTTCGGGAAAAAGGGATGGAGGGGAATGTAAACAAGACTTTTGGCCAATGATTTTCCAGAGAGGAGATGCGAATTGTATTTTTTGCATGCATTAGTGTAAAAAAAAAAAAAACTATAAAAAAACACGCAAGATGATGAAGTAAAGAGATATAAAAGCACTCAGCACATTTCACTTTTACAAGAAATCCAGCAGTGACACATGGAGATATCCTGCCTGCTGAGGATTGACTGGTATCTGATGGGACCTAGAAGAGAAATAATTTGCAGTCCGCCTCACTGTGTCTCTTATAATGCATTTTCCAAACCTAGCATTATGTAATAAAAAAAAAATAGAATATGGACTGAAAAACTTTCAAATGCATGCTAACAAACGTACCCAAAAGTATTGACCCACACACTCATTAGCTTGACATCTCTCCATTTTCAGCCTGGGCGTTCTAGTTTATCAATTCAGAGAAGAACCATCAGTTTCTTGAGATTCAGGACAATGTGTTTTACAGTACAATACATGGCAAAATAAGATACCTGGGTACCACTACATTTGGTAGACATTATAGTGAAGTCAGTAGCAAATCTCATCAATCCAATATGGTAAGTTTGATGTGAAGAAAAATTAGAATTTACCATAAAAGATTTAGCACAAGTGTCAAATGAGATGGATAATAAAACGAACGTGAAAATTGTGAAAATTTCAACAAACTTCTGTGCGCCGACTCAGTTATGTGTTAGAAAATGAACAAACTGATCTTTATTTACCTTGGGTCTCTGAAGCTGCTCCGGTCTCTGTTGTTTGGCTGCAGCAGTCAACATTGCTGCAGCCGATCATTGAGCTCCTTCTGTTTACATTCGCTCAGTGATTGACTGCAGTGCTTTCGATATGGTCTCATCATTGCATCCAAACAACAGAGAACGGGGAACTAAAGGAGACTCGGCGCTGTACCCAAAGAGGATAAAAGAGGCTCAGTTTGTTTGCTTTTCACACATACCTGAGCCTGAAGGTAAAAGTTTGGTGGAAGGGGACAAACCGTTCAATGCGAATTCGCCACAAAAAAATTGCTATTCTCTACCACGCCATGATCTGAGAAATCCACCAATGTCATGAGCAAAATGATGTGGATGAAGTTACCAGTGTATTGGCCGCCCAGAAAACATTGTTGACAAGAGTGACCAGGAAGAATATGGCCAAGTCTTATATTGTGGACATTAGGTAACCATTTTGCCAATTTCCAGCTTGATTAGCTTGGCTCAAATTTTTTCTTTTCAGATTGTTGCCTATAAACATTAACATATAGTAAGTCAACTGTAACTAAATTTCCTATGATATCACAGGACGACTCCAATACATTGACAAGGGTCTTAATTATCCTATATCCTCTGAGGTGGCTGAGATAACTCCTGATCTACTACTTATGAAGAGGCATCATTTTTCATTTCAGCTACCCTTTCTGGCCATTACAAGTCCAATGCACAACAATATTTTGATAAAACTTTTTGCCAAGAGATCCCTGGATAATATCCCAAAATATATTGGAGTTTAAATGATTGAAGGCTTTAAAGGGAACCTGTCACAAAGTGCAGTCCTATCTGTGGACAGTACGGTATAGAGAAGTGGAAGACGAACACAGTGGTATATAGGTCGGTTAGAAAAGATTCAGTATAACTAGTATATTATTAATTGAAATCCCATGGTGTTTGTATGTATATGAGTCCAGTGGGTGGTGCAAGTAGTGATTGATAGCTTTGTCTACATGCACAGTACAGGGAAGACCGTCAATCACTGAATAGGACCGCCCATGGGACTCAAATACATTACAAAAACCAGGGATTTCAAAGAATACAATGCAAGTTTTACTAACATTTTCCTTCAAAAATATACATCTATCTGATAAGCTCTTCCTGATCTATAACACCCTTCCCGTAGACTAGATACTATTTTCAATATGACAGGTTCTCTTTAAAGAGCTGGTTTCTTAGATGTAGGTTCTTGGATGTAGGATCCTAATTATTGGAAGCATTGACTTGATTCAATCTCATTCAGAACTCGTTTTCCAAAGTTTGATATGGAAAATGCTTTACTCTTCCCAAAAAACTGGATCCTCGAAAATATCGTCCATTTCAAACCATGTAGAGTAAATAAGAACAATGATGTGTGCTTCATTTAATAAATATTTTCTTCATTTTCTGCATTGGTTTACCAGCACAATTCACATGATCTTTCACCACTACTGACATCATTCCTTAGCGGTATTATAATCAAGCCAACATTTCATAACTTCTAATTTTAATCCGGTTAGTAATACTAGTTTCCTGGTTTACTATAATCAATGGCTATAAGGCTGCTTTCACACTTTGTGGCCAAGATGCAATTTTTTTTTGTCTCAATGGTGGCATCATTTTCTAATATTGCAGAAGAAAAAAAAGAAACACAATACGGACACCAAGTCTGAACGCAGCCTAAGTCCGTATACAGTCCGTAAAGAAACCACATTGCCCATACTGATCACCGGACTCCTGAACGAATTTACAGCCTCATTTATGCCTACGAGGCTGTAAGTTTGGGTCAGGACACCGGAGGAGTGAAGATATATACATTTTTGTTGGCATTCTTGCAGAAAAGGGTCAAACTTATTGTTAACTATAAGACCTGCAACAGAAGAATTGCCTGTTGTAAGAAAGGAACATTTCTACTAATTGGACAACCTTAGGCAAAGCCTTAAGGTTACATCTGTCCAGCAAGCAGGGCAGCAATATCATAGCTGACACTGACCTTTTCCTCTATAAAATTGGTATAAGAGGGAACTCGAGGCAAATGAGTAATGAATGGATATCCTGGCTCTAATTGGATGTCCGTTAGCCCAATCCGTTCTTATGACATCCATTCATTACTCACTTAGGCAGAAAAAGCAGTAGAATTAAGAATTAATAATAAAATATTGGTGTTGTGTGATTATTATAATGCTGCTGTTCATCTCAATAGCTGGAAATGTCAGGACTTAATAGGTCATGTTCTTAAACTGTCCTTTTATACCGTAAATGAGTGTGCAAATCAATTATTAAAATTACAATAGGATCAACACAAATAAACCTGGCCAGGTAAAATGTAGAATTGTAGAATTTTACAAGGGTATTCCCATATTGTAAATTAGATATGACATAAATGTATAGTAGATGCGAGTCCCACACAGCTTTGATCTGAAGAACCGCGCCCCATTGTGCACTGATGTGAATGGAGAGGATATAGGAATTACTGAACAAATAAATGTGAATTACGACCACCTCTCCACTGACAGCAACACATGGCAGGGTCCTTGTCTCGAGATACATGCGGGTCCCATTATTGAGACTCGCATCTACTGTGCATTATGGCATATTCTATGGATATAGGATATATTGCTACAGGATTTTCTCCTCCAAGAATTCTACAAAGGCACATAAAAAATCCTCTCCAAATCATGCAGATTTTGTTGCGGCGATGCTGGGTGTTTCAAGCAGATTTCACCGCTTTCTATTGAATGATGGCAAGCAGAAATCTTGAAAGGGTTGTCTGGCCTTAGCGTACAAGTCTGCAGACTATGTGTGACTGCAGACTTGTGAATCCGCACAGCGCACTGCGAGAATTCTCCGTTAGGGTGTGTGACCGCGAGTATGCCATTTGCACGCATGCGGTCATGTGCCGAATAGAGTGTATTGAGAGAGGCTGGACACGTCTAGTCGGAATGTGGCTGGGACATACAAATCACATATTTCTGGTCACATGACCACCCACTTCCGGTACCGGAGAATCCTCACAGCGAGCAGTGTAGGACCAGGGTGCCAAGGGCCCACCAATAACCAATTCCAGGGCCCCACTTTTCAACTACATGTAAATGTACATTATCCTCAATCACAAATTTATATAACAAGGAACTGGGTAGATTGATAAATTAATAAGATGCCGCCTCTGTCTGTACATGGTGCTTCCAGTATATAGTGCCAAGTACTGCTCATATAAGAGGGTGGTGGCTCACTACTGCACAGCGGCCCACCGGAGGATTCTCCTATTCTCCTCTGAGCCAGTCCAAGCCTCGGGACAACCCCTTTAAAGATTAGGCAAAAATATGGGGAAAACACATGTATTACACACTTCTTAAAGTTATTGTGAGCTGCGATATACGATGCTACCATCAGACAAGTCATATTTTTTTCTGGGGGTAAAAAAGTACTCTTTCTCTTTAATACGAGGAAACACCATTCTAACTGAAAGTGTAGTATGCTAATAATTACAAATGAAATGTAATTTGATAAGATATAACGAATTTAGGCCTCGTTTATTAAAACAGTTTGAAAGAGAAGCTTCCTGTGTTGCCCCTAGCAACTAATCAGAGCTCAGCTGTCATTTTGTAAACAGGTTTGGTAAAATGAAAGCTGCGCTGTGATTGGTTGCTATGGGCAACAAGGTTTGCTCTTAGTTCTTTGCGTGCGTTGGTCTGAATTAAGATAGGCAGAAAGAAAGAAAGACAGATAGATAGATAGATAGATAGATAGATAGATAGATAGATAGATAGATAGATAGATAGATATCAGACTGTATACACCATTGCTAATTGCCTTCCGAAACCCATTTAGTTGACTATTTCATCTTCTCCTCAGCAGATACCAGCGATCAAGTCCCCTATATTTTGAGGACAATGAGGAACATGATAGTCCTCTAGTTTATCTTTCCAAATTTTGTTTTAAAGATACCCAATTGTTCCTAAAACGGACAAGAAAAAAAAGGATTAATGGATGGAAAAAAAAATTCTATTTCTATATTTGCAATAAATTTCATATGAAAATCAAGGAACATCGGTGTGATTTTTTTTACATGCTGGTATTTGAATGGTGTGTTGAGTGTTTTTTTTATGATCCATTGTCGAATATTAAAATATTATGGTGGAAAATCAGCCAATAAAATTATATTCTGTAAAATCTGTAACAGGCATCTAAAGAGGACTTGTCACATACAATAAATACGCATTTTGTTTTCACTTGGCGTAAATGCCACTGTTCTCAGGAATCTGGCATTATGAATTTTTTAATGCTGCGCCTTTCTGTTCCTTTGTTCCTAACATATGGCACCTTCTTCACTGAATATAAATCTAGTTTTTTAGCCAACTGAATATTATCCTTAAGAAGATTTTGAGAAATAAAAGTTGACACTCATTCCCCCTCGGCTAAAAAGAATGAATTTAATGTATTTTTTCGGACCATAGGACCTACACCTTAGGTTTAGACAGGAGAACATAGAAATTCGTAGGTCTAATGTTAGGGATTCTCTGCAGCACGTGTATTATACACATATAGCCTTACAGCATGCACATTATGTATACTCTGCAGTCACACACATACATAACACTCAGCTCTGCTGCATACACACACATCTGCTACATTTACATACAAAGCTTTTCTAGATACACATAGCTCTGCCACATGCGTACACACAGCTCTGCTAACACACACAGCTCTCTATACATACACACAACTGTAGAACATACAGGAGCAGCTTTGTTATATACACACAGCTCTGCTACAACACACACATATCTCTGCAACACACTGTATATACACATTCTAATTTTGAAGTTCCTGAACGATCAAATTACCTGAAAAGCCCTTCAGAAAGTAGGTGAAAAGTACTTTAGCCAGTCAGGACCTGAAGTATCTATGCAAGTTTAGTGATGTGCAGGCCTTGGTAGCTTTGTCTCCCACCCTGCACCTTTCAGATAGATAAATGTCGGGCTGGAAAAGAGAGAGAGCTGTGCCACTGTGTAATTCTCTCAGTAATCAGGAACAATGCTGTGTCAGCATCTTATAGTCCAAAAAATGCATATCAAAAAGTGCCGCAGCACACTGTGTGCAAACATTGCATATATGAAATGTAAACTGAATTACTTCTATATATTTACTTATAAAATGAATATATTATGTGCACAAATTGGCCAATTTGTGTGTGCCCACCAGCCATAGCAAGGAATTTTTTTTCTGATGGGACCCAAAACACTCCTTTCCTAATGGGGTCATATATCAGAAATGGAGAGGTGCAGGAATAAAAGAAAAACAATGCCAGATTCAGAACAGCAGTATTTACAACTGTTAAACAAAATTCCATACTAATGGCAAGTGACAGATGCCCTGTATGGCCTTGGAGACATCTGAACTGGTTCAAGTGCATGGACTACATAGCCTTTTCTTGTGCATGGACAAAATCATCCATTAATTTGGAGGCATTCACCAAATTTGAGGACCATCACACCTAGAGACCTGCATAGTGTCAGATGACCCATCGTGCTTCAGGAAAAGCATATGATTGATGGTTTTTTTATGTGTGGCTCTTCACCCTGTAGTGTACATCAGAGGTATACATTGATGGCAATTGTTTTTTAATGTCTCCCATACATTATACAATCTTTTTTTTTTACTGGATAGTTCTGTATAGAATATTTTAGCTGGCTATGCTATCCTATAGAGAACACAAAAACATAAAAACATGCACAGATATTTCAACCCAAGGGAAGTAAAAAAGACTCTTTTTTAACTGCATTGGTTAAATAGGGACTTAAATCCATGCATTACCTGGTGCATATTTCAAATGTGAACTGCAAACACTGCAGTGTGAAGCCACCCTTAGAAGTAACCAACACCGAGAAGCAAGTCATTGGGGGCCATTAGCAAACAGTTCAAGAATGATTCTTACATAAGTTTTCTTAGAGGGAACCTGTTACCTTGGAAAACATTATTTACTTGCAGATATAAGGCTAATTTGCAGGTAAATAGCTTTACAAAGCTGCCCGACTGTTTTACGGAAATTGCGGCTACTGGGATGATATGGACTTATCTCCTCCAGGAACCTTCAGCTTTTCAGTCGTGGGGGCAGCTACAGTCATCGCTTACAGTATCGCTTCCTATATCGAGTGGTGGTTGTAAGCTCATTCTGGCGCTTAGATAGACAGATTACAGTGAATCTGTGCAAAGTGAGCTGTTAATCAGACTGCTGGGACGTGCTTATAACCACCGGTCACAATATAGTGAGCAGTGCTGTGAGCAGTGACTGTGATCATCCGTGTCTGCCCCCATGACTGAAAGCCGGCGGCTCCCGGAATTAAAAAACAGATAAAAATCATCTTTAATATTACCGATATCCCTTTTTTTTTTTTTACAAATGATTAACATAGTGGAGACGGTTTTACCCATCCTTGGTTTGATCCATTCTCACATGACATGGATGAGTCTACTTTGGATCAGATCTGAAATGCATTTCATATAATGTAAAACAGAGCATACAAAATGATTTGTAACACAATTCTGAACCTGAGGTCTGTTTCTTCTCTAACTTCCCCATCAGTTCTGGACTAGAACAATCAATGAAGATGGTACTCCATACAATGCTTTGCTAGGTTAGCATCCATTGCTTTCCTAACATTCAAGGAGTAAAAAATTGTGCAAGCACTGTTGACCATTCTCCATCCATAATTGTCCATTGGATCTTCTTTAGATATCTTGGTCTCTATTGAGTAATCACGTAGTAATCGTTAGAACTTTTTGAAAGGACACCAAAGTCAATAACAAAATCATGGTATTCCATGAGTTGGAAATCACTTTTGAAGGGATAAAATAGTAACAGACTGTCGATGTTTAGATGAAAAAAAAATTACATCTACGCTATGCAACTACTCAATTATGAGTAATTGCCACCTGTATGAAAAACTTTTTACAATTAAAATGCTCAGCAAAATAAATACGAATTCTCGACCAAATCTTTTTGGTAACCTCCTGATGAAAATGCTGTAAATTATAAGAAAATATACAGATATAGCAAAAGTTGCAACTCTCTTTATGTCCGCATCTAGGCTACTAGGTTAAATTCTTTTCCATACAGTAGGTCTCAGAGACATAATTTCGGGGAAGTTATATGTAAGCCTAGTACAATTGTTCTTTTTTTAGCAAGCACTTGACTTCTTCGTATTAAATATCCTCTATGGGCAGATATTTCAAGTTAATGTTATTGTTATATATCTACCCAAACCATTTTCAGTGACATTTGCCTCTTTCACCAGGCACCGCCATATTCATCCTGTGAAAGATGCTGGTGATAAAGGAGATGGTATGGCCAACATCCCTATCTCTATTGTCAGCTTTAAAAGTGTGGTTGGTACTCAGTCAAGCAGAATGGGTGTGTGTGCTGTCTATAAGCTCAGCTGTAATAATCATCCACTCCCTGCTTTGGCAAATAGGGCAATATCACACCCTACTTAAACTCTGAGACAGCTGCTGGAATTGCTTGGATTTTTCCTGGGACCTGCTATTGGAACAAAACAAAAAAAAAACTGAGGAAAAAAAAGCAAATTGGACATTATTTCACATAAAACCCCCAAAATGGTCCAGACAAAATTGTTGGCATCTTTCCAAAACTGTGAGTAAACAGCTTTGTTTCAAGCATGTGATGCTCGTTCAAACTCACCTGTGCAAGTAACAGGTGTGTGGACAATATGAAAATTACACCTGAAACCAGATAAAAAAGGGGAGAAGTTGACTCAATCTTTACATTGTGAGTTTGTGTGTGCCATACTAAGCTAATTAGCGCCAAGTCTGTCTGAGGCAGATTTTTTAAATGACTGCCTCAGAAAGACTTAAAGGGGTTAGCCGATTTCTTTTGTTAGTGCAGCTTTCCTAACAAGCTGACCAGCATTTCTGTCCATAAAATGGCTGCGGATGAAGGAGCAAAAGTATAGTATGTTACCCATGTGAGATGTCCTACCATTGGAGTAGGCTTATGGACTGATCTGGTCAAATGTTCCTCCACTAGAAGTCATTGTTTGGAAAGAAGTGCTGGTGTTCTTTTTCCTTTGCAAATCTGGAAAAAAAAAGCTACTACTAAAACTCCTTTGAAGAGGATTTGCATAGTTTTTTTTAACCCATGTACAAAATATGGCAAGTGAAATCCAAGCGCTTCTTTGTCGTTTTGACAAAATTTTCTTCCTTTCTGTCTAATGCTATCATAGTGTTGTAATGCTCAATCATGCAGCCAAGCACAGACTACAGTTCACACAATATCCAATCACTTTCCATACCTGTGGTCAAGGAAGGATTAGCACTTCCATTGTGACAATGTCATTTGCAGCATAATAACATTGGTGTCTGTATTGAGGAATAGAGAATGAGACATGGTAAGGAGAAGGTAGAGCACTGGCAGGTTGGCTTCAAGTACTGTGACACAGAGATTGCACTTCGGCTTGACGTTCTCCAGAGGTTACCCCAATGGCCACATAAACTGGAGAAAGAATCATGGGATCACTGTCTTGTTACATGACTAAACAAAGAAGATCAACAATGTAGATTTTCAGTTGCAAAGAAGAGATACATATATAGTCATGACAAAAAATGTTGGCACTCTTGAAATTGTTCCAGGAAATGAAGTATTTCTCCCAGAAAATTACACATGTTTTGTTATACACATGTTTATTTCCTTAGCGTGTATTGGAAAAAAAAAACTGAAAAAAAAAAAGCAAATTGGACTTCATTTCACATAAAACAGAAAAAATTGGTCCAGACAAAATTGTTGGCATCTTTCCAAAATTTTGGGTAAACAACTTTATTTCAAGCATGTGATGCTCATTCAAACTCACCCGTGGCAAGTAACAGGTGTGTGAAATATGAAAATTACACCTGAAACCAGATAAAAAGGGGAGAAGTTGACTTAATCTTTGCATTGTGTGTTTGTGTGTGCAATACTAAGCATGGAAAACAGAAAGAGGAGAAGAGAACTGTCTGAGGACTTGAGAACCAGAATTGTTGAAAAATATCAACAATCTCAAGGTTACAAGTGGAGATGAGTAAACTTGTTCGGAAAACTTTTGCCAATCTCAAATTCGGCATGAACATTGCACATTCGGATTCATGTTCAAATTCCTGAGCTTTTTTCCTAAAAATCGTCAAAAGTGTGCCAAAGTAAAGTAAATGACCGAGTTCACTGAGGGCTCTTTCAGATGTCAGTGTTTCCGGTAGCAACACGGGCTGCAAAATGTCTTACACACATGCACACTTATGACACACAGATAACATCCTTGTGTCACCAGTGTGACACGTACCAGTGCTTGAGAATCAGCGGTACTGTTCGCGATGTTCCCTGGCGACGAGTGCTGAAGTGAAGACAGCTCACAGCACTGTCCCCTGCTCGGGCTGCGATCAACACTAGCACAGGACAATGTTGAGAGTTGTATTCAACTGTTAACAGTTGAGTGCAGATGGTGGCTGATGAGAGTTTTCATCAGCCGCTGCCTGCACTACAAATAAATACTTTTCTTTTTTTAAATGACACGATATTCCCCTGCTTTTTGACAATCAGCCAGGCAAAACTGACGGCTGTGGGTTGCAACCCTCAGCTGTCAATTTCAGCAATGCTGGATATCAAGAATGGAGGGTTCCCCACACCGTATTTTTTAATTATTTAAATAAATAATTAAAAAGAAATGCTGTGGGGTTCCCCCCATTTTTGACAATCAGCCAAGCTAAAGCTGACAGCTGGGGGCTGGTATACTCAAGCTGGTAAGGGGCCATGGATATTTCCCCCCAGTCTAAAAATATCATTCTGCAGCCGCCCCAGAAAAGGCACGTCTATTAGATGCGCCCATTCTGGCGCTTTGCCTTGTTCTTCCCACTTGCCCTGTGGCAGTGGCAAATGGGGTTCATCTTTGAGGGGTTGATGTCACCTTTGTATCGTCCAGTAACATCAAGCTCACGGCTTACTAACAGAGAGGCATCTATAAAATGCCTATCCATTTCTAATCTTATCCTATAGTTATATTTTTAAATAAATACAGAACCAGAATAAAGTCTTTTAATTGAGAGAATAACACAGGCTCCTTGAATGAATCTAAATTAAACCACACTCATCACCCATTTCACTGAAGCCATAGTCTCCTGTAATAAACCAAAAATAGAAAACAACTATGTCTCTCACCTGCTCCTCGTTCTGTCCCATGCTGCAATCCTTGTCTGAGGATAGAGATAAACAGTTTTCAACCTGAATGATGCTGTGACCATCCAGGCTGAGAACCACTGAGGAATGAGCCTCAGTGACTAGCGGTGACATCATCAAGGTTACCCCAGGAACTTAGGCTGCATTCCCAGCAGCTGGGCCCCTGAACTGTGGTGACCTTGATGAGATCAGCACTACACCATGAAACTTTTTCTCACTGTGCTAGCAGTGATCTCTCATCGAGGTCACTGCAGTTCAGGGGCCCAGCTGGGAATGCAGCCTCAGTGACCAACGGAAACCTTGATGACATCAACGCTAGCCACTGATACTGTGCTTGCAGCAGCTCAATCCTCAGTGGTGTTCAGCCTGAACGATTGCATCTTGGCCCCGTCCAGGTTGAAAACTGTTTATCCTCAGACATGGACTATGGCGTGGCACAGAACGATGAGCAGGTGAGGTATATGGTTGTTTTTTATTTTTGTTTTATTATAGGAGACCATGGCTTCAGTGGAATGGGTGATGACATGAGTATGGTTTAATTTAGATCCATCAAAGGAGTCTGTGTCACTCTTTCAATCTAAGGACTGGCTGAGTTTTTATTAGCGATATAACTATAGGATTAGTATGGATTATAGATTAATTAAGACGTGGGCTTGATGACACCAGACAATACCAAGGTGGCATTAACTCCATAAATATGAACCCCACTTGCCACCACTATAGGTCAAGTAGCATAAGGCTGGCAAAGCACCAAAATTGGTGCATATAATAGATGTGCCCTTTTCTGGGGCAGCTGCAGGCTGCTACTTTTAGGCTAGGGGGGCCAATATCCATGGCCCCTTACCAGCCTGAGAATACCAACCCCCAGCTGTCAGCTTTAGCTTGGCTGATTGTCAAAAATGGGGGGGGACAACATGCCGTTTTTTAAATTATTTATTTAACTAATTAAAAAATATGGCATGGTGACCCCTCTATTCTTGATAACCAGCCTTACTGAAGCTGACAGCTGAGGTTTGTAGCCCACCGCTGTCAGTTTTGTCTGGCTGGTTGTCAAAAATACGGGGGAACCAGAGCCAATTTTTTAAAATTACCTATTTATAGAGCAATTAATGGGTCAATTGATGCCACTTTTCCTGGTGTCTGCCCCTTATTTGAGCTGTTTGGCAGCCTTTTGACCCCCTGAATGTGTTGACTATGCATTTGGTTTTACTTCCCATTCAAGTCAACGTGGTTCGGGAATGTTCATCGAACCGTTCAGCGAATTGTTCACCAATTCGAACCTTGAAAGGTTAGCTCATCTCTAGTTACAAGTCCAACTCCAGAGATCTTGACGTTCCTTTGTCCATGGTGTACAACATACATAAGACAACCTATAGCGCTGTAGCTAAACTCTCTGGATGTGGATAGCAGAGAAAAATTGATGAAAGTTTGCAACGCAGGATATTACAGATGGTGGATAAGCAGCCCCAATCAAATTTCAAAGAAATTCAAGTTGTCCTGCAGGCTCAGGGGGCATCAGTGTCAGTGCGAACTATCCATCAAAATTTGAATGAAATGAAATGCTATGGCAGGAGACCCAGAAGGACCCCACTGCTGATACAAAGGCATAAAAAAGATCTTTATGGTAAAGCACAACCAAAAGCATACTGAGGCCTACAAAGAAAAGAGCACAGTACCTACAGTCAAATATGGTGGAGGTTCAAATATGTTTTGGGGTTGTTTAGCTGCCTCTGGCACTGGGTACCTCCACTGTGTGAAAGGCATAATGAAATCTGAAGATAACCAAAGGATTTTGGGTCACAATGTAGTGCCCATTGTCAGAAAACTGGGTTTGTGTCCTGTGTCATGGGTCTTCTAGCAGGACAATGACCCCAAACATACTTCAAGAATCACTCAAAAATGGAAGGAAACGAAGCACTTGAAAGTTCAGAAGTGGCCAGCAATGAGTTTGGATCTAGATCCCATTGAACAGCTGATGATGGAAAGCACCCTTCAAATTTTAGAGGTCAGGAGCAGTTTGCAAAAGAGGAGTGGGCCAAAATTCCAGTTGAGTGGTGTAAGTAGCTTGTTGATGGTTATAGGAAGTGATTGATTGCAGTTATTTATTCCAAAGGATAGGCACCCAAATATTAAGTTGAGGGTGCCAACAGCCTTGTCCGGGCCATTTTTGGGGTTTTGTGTGAAATTATGTCCAATTTCCCCTTTGTCTCTGTTTTTTGTATTGTTCCAATATACACAAAGGAAATAAACATGTGTATAACAAAACGTGTAATTGCAATAATTTTTTGAGGGAAATACTTCATTTTCTGGAACAATTTCAAGGGTACCAACACTTTCGGCCATGACTGTAGGTATAAAGTAGCAATCTATAGGAAGGGGCATAAGACCTGCCCAAAAATTAAAATGCTTGACTGCTTCTTTAACATCATGACTGATAAATTATATACATCAAGACATATCCATTATTGACCCAGCTGCAGGGACTATTTCTACTATGGAACTTTTTTTCCACCATAATCTCTATTTCAGCCTCCATTGTCCTATAAGAAATAGCAACTTTGTAATATGAGATTCTCCCATTGGCAAAAATCACAGTTTTCACAGATTTGATCATTTGTAGTAAGTAACCATAATAAGTATAATGAATTTGCCTTAGGTCTGTATTTTTATTGCCATGGAACATCTAGTGCCTACTAATACTATTACAATGTCCATTACTCTGCATCATCTGTGATATAATAATATATCTTGGTATCTACTTCCTATATTTTAATGGAAGTGCATTAGAAATTAAAGAACAACTTGTAAGTTGTTTAAATCTTTTTTTAAATGTGAGGCATAAACTGGGAGGTATTATGGGTGAGGAGGCTTATTGGCTCTGACAAGTAAGCAATTATTCCAAGGGAAAATGTGAAATTTTTAATGCTTGTACCGCATTCTTTACAAGTATTAACTTTTCTTCATGACAAAAATTAAGGTTCTCTCATTTATATCCTTGAGTTGATTGACTGTAAAGTTATTTAAAGAGAACCTGTCATCAGGATTTTATACCACAAACTAATGACATGTAAAAAAAGGTGCTTTATTACTGATCAAATCCTTACCTTTCATGCAGAAATCCATTTAGCTGTTTTAGAGAAATCTATAGTTGATATTATACACTAATGAGCTGCAAGTGCAGTGGGCGGGCCCTGCACTTACAGCTCTCCTGCCTCTCCCTTTTCCCTGCCCGCTGCCTGCCTCCTGTCTCTGACTGACTGATTTCTCATGTTTCAGTACTCTGTGAGTCAGAAACAGGAGGCCAGCAGTGGGCGACGCATGGGGAGAAAGGGCAGGAGAGCTGTAAGTGCAGTACCCACCCCATTGCACTTGCAGCTCATTAGTATACAATTTCAACTAGAGATTTCTCTAAAACAGCAAAACTGATTTTTGTCAAGAAAGGTAAGGATTTAATCACTATAAATTTACCTTTACATATATGCGATTAGTTTGGGTCTGTACAATCCTAATTATAGATTCTCTTTCAAAGGTCCCAAGGATCTCTCCAAGTCATATCAAAATTTCATAATGACACATGGAATGTATCTACTGTTCTACCAACGTATGAACTTCAGTGGTAGGTATTTTTACGAGAAGTGGAAAAAAATGTTTTGGAAATTAATTGAGCATTACAAAAGACGTAGGTCATCTAATGGAACATGCATAGTTAGGTATAAAAGAGCAGACCATTTCACTTAGAGCTGTAACTATTTCTAGCTTTCAGCTAGTCCCTTGTGATAAACCTTCATATACTGTAGTCAGTGGGCGTCAGGGACTCCATTAAATTTCCATCAGATTTGATGGGAATAATTCTGATGCACGTATTGCTATGAATCCTGTCTTAACAATGGACACAACAGAAACCAACAGAAAGCAATACAAGCCGATGGAGTCTATTTGGTTTGGCACAGGAATCTACCAAATGATAGATGATTTGTGATTTACCATTGAAAAGTGAAATTGTGTGTGAAGATAGCTTTAGGTACCATAAATGCAAAGTAGAAAACACTATAGGTGGTGTCTCTATGAAATTCTTCTCTGCCACAGACTGCCCTGCTGTTCTACCTCTCATGTTGTTGCTCCAGTTAGTAAGGAGCAGAACCTAAGAAAAACAAAATGAGCAAATACCCTGACGTAAGTAACAAAATAGTAATAGTACATACTTAGGATACTTAGCTTACATTGTTTTAATCAAAACACGTAAAAGCCATCCCACCACGACAAGGTGTTCCCCAATTGGGACAGTACCTAATTCTTGTGTACCAACATGTGCTCTGGCTCAAATATTTTTTAGTTCCGTTAGTAAGGAGATTGCCCTGCAACTCCAAAGGTCTTCATGGACACTTTGTTAATACCTTTAAAAATACATGACCTCTCAAAGAACAGGAGTACAGTCCTAGGATACAGAGTGCTTAACAAAGTCCAAATTTTTTGGGGAAAAGGGTATCTTCTCTTTAATGGATGGTTCAGTCTCACCAGTGCAACTGTGACTGTAAATTCACAGAGATCAACTTTAACTTGCCGTATACGGTGCAACAATTGAAGCTTTACTGATACCCAAAAGTAGGAATAACTGTCTTATTCTCAATTTACAAAAAGATATTTAGTTTGCTACAGTCTCTTCATCATTTGCACAGACTTGGATGCGCAGACTTTTCACAAGGCCGTAGAGAAACTAGTCTCTTACTATATACTTGTCTGTTCAACTCTAGTTTGGAACCATCACAGCCCAAACTGAGCAAGCAATAACTCCAACTGTTCCACCGACTCTCTACTAACTTATTGGCAACAACGCTCAAGCCAGGTTGTATGGTACCACTCAGGCATTCTGTATCTCTGGTTCTTTGACTCTGAAACATTGGAAAACTCTGCCATCGGAAAACCTTTTGTAACTTATTTTTCTAAAATCATGGTGCAAATGCCGCAGAGCAAGACAACAAGACATCATCATTAGATTCTGTGTGAGCCTGTATAGATGCCCACTTCCTGAAAGCTCGCAACAGGGAAACTGAGGAGCCCAATACACAATAGCTAATCAAAATAATACACAATAGATAGCTGTTGGCTAAACAATGGTTTGGCGACCATTTAGTTGGCAGCTATCTCTTCCAACTATTCCATACATAGGAACACTAAGTCTTCAAAGAGCACCTGTGTTCTCTATGAGAGAGCCGCTGCCAGACTCCTCTGGTCCATGGTTGGACATGCCAGATCCTTAAAACCCTCAACATCTTCTGTTGGGAATGAGTCAGAGGTTCCCAGGCACATGAGTCTTTTGGTTTAGCCCATTGATATCAACGTAGTTGGCTTTGGCCAACACTAGTCTAATCTGTATGGCAGCTTAATTTTTATAGTGCCCATCAAAACTAGTAAGATCTGGTAGTGTAGCCACTTACATTAAAAATGGCTAACAGAACAAAATTTCAAAAAACATCACAGAAAACAGTTACAGCCTTACCAACACCAGGTCAGATTACCAAAGCACTAGCACGATGCAGCAGACCCCATGATAAAGGCAGGGGCAGCACAGGTGCAAAATACTAATAAATGCAAACAGCCACTCACAAACACACCAATTCATGGAGGAGGAGGGAGTCGCTGTGTAGTATTAAACATGCACCAAGATGGAGCTTGCATAGGACACCCAGTCACACAGATACGTGTGATGCACAGGGTCTGGCTTACAGCCTATTGATGACGCCCATACTATTAGATCAGGCAGACTGTCCAGCACTATGGACAAGGACAGACACCGCAGTACGCCCAACCAACATTAAAGGGTCTGGCAGCAATCCTGCACAAAAATGGAAAAAAGCACAAAAAAAGAGATGAATAATGTATAAGTTAAATACATTTCATGAGATATTGGTCGATATTTTGACCAAAATAGGTAAGCTCACAATCCAGGGTCTTCACATTTGCATGTTGGTAAGGGTGTAACTTTTTTCTGTGATGTTTTTTGAAATTTTGCTCTATGATAGACTTTTTTACATTTTAGTGATAGGACTCACAAGTGTGGGGACCCTTGACGTAGGTTGCGAGCTTACCTACAGTATATTGGCCAAAATATCGACCAATACCTTCAGTAATTTATTTATCTTATACATTATTCATCTCTTTTTTTCTTTTTGCACTTTTTTCATTTTTATGCAGGATGAAGCGAGGCCATTTAGTGTTGGTTGGGTGTACTGGGGTGTCTGTCCTTGTGGGGTGCACTTATATAGTGTTGGACAGCCTGCCTGATCTAATAGTATGGGCAACATCAATAGGCTGTAAGCCAGACACTGCATCACTTGTATCTGTGTGACTGGCGTCCTATGCAAGCTTCATCTGGGTGCATGTTTAACCCCTTCATGACCCAGCCTATTTTGACCTTAATGATCTTGCCATTTTTTGCAATTCTGACCAGTGTCCATTTATGAGGTAATAACTCAGGAAGGCTTAAACGGATCCTAGCAATTCTGAGATTGTTTTTTTTGTGACATATTGGGCTTCATGTTAGTGGTAAATTTAGGTCAATAATTTCTGCGCTTATTTGTGAAAAAATTGTAAATTTGGCAAAAATTTAGAAAATTTCGCAATTTTCAAATTTTGCATTTTTATTCTGTTAAACAAGAGAGTTATGTGACACAAAATAGTTACCGTATATACTCGAGTATAAGCCAACCCGAGTATAAGCCGACCGATCTAATTTTGCCACAAAAAATTGGGAAACCTTATTGACTATTAACTTATTAAGCCTAGGGTGGGAACTGCAGCAGCTACTGGTAAATTTCAAAAATAAAAATAGATGCCAATAAAAGCAAAATTAATTGAGACATCAGTAGGTTAAATGTTTTTGAATATCCATATTTAATCAGGTGCCCCATATAATGCTCCAATACAGTTCATGATAGTCCCATAAGATCCTCCATACAAAATACACCCCATGTAATGCTGCACAAAGGTTAAT
>VIAB01002815.1:94673-107328 GCA_009801035.1 Oophaga pumilio | reverse complement strand
GAGATTAGTATCCCATAGTGTATTTCCCCTTAGTATCCCATACTGTATGTCCCCTTAGTCTCCCATACTTTATGTCCCCTTAGTGTTCCATAGTGTATGTCCACTACGTCTCCCATAGTGTATGCCCCTTAGTCTCCCATACTGTATGTCCCCTTAGTTTCAATACTTTACGTCTGCTTAGTTTCCCATACTGTATGTCCGCGTAGTCTTCCATACTGTATGCCCTTTTAGTCTTCCATACTGTATGTCCCCTTAGTCTCCCATACTGTATGTCCCCTTAGTCTCCCATACTGTATGTCCCCGGTAGTCATTGAGCGAACCTATTCTGCCAAGTTCTTACAAATTTTTTCCAGCTGTCTCCTTAATTACATTTGTATATGGAAAAGCTGCTTTACAAATAATATCTGTTGTGTAGCAATGTAAAATGTGACTAACTATGTGGCTGTAGAGTGGCAATGATTGTATCTAAGGTCTGAATTTTTAGGAAGTTAGTAATAAATTATACCCTTTCATGTAAACCACACCACTCAAAAATGACTCCAATATTTGGAGCAACACACAAAGCAGAAGGATTCACTCCATTAAAGTTTTTCCCAGGTTGCCATCTCTGCTATATAGGCAAAAAGACAGCAGTACATGTGGAGGTTGGTATTTGGTGCATTATAAGAACAGTAGGGTAAAGGTGTGAGTCATTAATTATCATCAGTGTTAGATTAGGGGTCATAGAGTAAATCATAAGGTTTCAGTATACTGTATGTAGTACTGAGCAAAAGAATAAAGTAATTCCCATGTACAAGGCATATTCTGATATGTGCACGACTTGCACACAAAACACACAAAAATGTAAACACATTGTACTTTTGTTGCAATGATGGCTTAGTAAGAGTTGTGAAAATGTATTAATGTATTAATAGTGATAAGAGAACACTAAAGTGCTCGGATGCTCGTTACTCGAATCGAGCAATTCCTTATGCTTGGATGCTTGTTTCGAGTAACAAGTATAACAGGAATTAATAGGAAATCCAAGCATTTTTCTGGCAGACCCTAGAAGGAGGTCTGAGAGGCAGTGAAATTGTTGAAATGGATGGAAAAAGTGCTGAATGGAAGGAGAACAGCATGGGAAAGACACATGAAAGCATCTCTGACTCCCAGATCGCTGCTGAGAATAATGGTGTCACTCTTTCCTTTATAGTGACTTGTATATAAAGCAAAATTTAAAAAGCATTTAAAAAAATTATAATTTAAGGAAACCAAAATTGAAATCTTCATTCAAATATTGGAAATGTCATTGTTATTTATGAAGGAAGCAATAATTGCCAAACATTTGATGGAAGAGGGATACACCCTGTATTAGACATAAAGGAGGGCCTCATATACATTCTGTTCAGATTGTCATGTATTGGTACACCTAGACTAATAAACGCTATGCGTTACGTGCAAAGTCTGACAAAAACTACAAGGACGGTCCTCCATACACCCTTGAAAGCACCAACTGTAGTGCCTCATTCAAATATTATGAGCAAAGTGTAGTTGTGGTACTCCTACACTCATAAAAGCTCTGCACACAGTGCAAAGCCTCTCAAAAATTACAAACAAGGTCATCCATACATCCTTCAAGGTACCAACTGGAGTGCCTCATAAAAAATGTTTAGAAAGTGTAGTTGACATACTCCTACACTCATAACGGCTTTGCACAAAGTGCAAACCCATGAAAAAAGGTTATAAGGAGAGTAATACAGTCATCCATAGACCCCTGAAGGCAAAAACTGGCGGCCTCATTCAAATATTTTGAAATTGTAGTTGATATATTCCCACACTCACAAAGTGCAAAGCCAGGAAAAAATTATAAGGAGAGTCACCTAGTCATCCATAGATTCTTGAAGGCAACAACTAGCGGGTCTCATAAAAATATTAAAGATTAAGAACACCTTATGTACTGCTGTCATCTGTTGGTATGGAAAAAAAGTTGGGGCTTTGTTTATTTTTATAAGAGTGAGCCTGTCCGTATTTTCTATTGAGAACCAAAAGCACCTGTCTGTTATAACTCCCCCCTGGCAGCAGCGCTAGAAACCCGATCAGACAAGACACTAGAGACTGGGCAGGACAACACCAACAAGGCATAGAGGGACAGCTCATGCCAGGTGTCCAGCTTTGAGACCCAATAATTGAAGGTCGCAGAGGAATTAGGGAGTACGCTGGTTTTGTCAGCCAGGTATTGCTTGATCATCTTTAAAAACTTTTCCCTTCTTGTCAAAAATACCCAGTCATCATGACATGGATGCTGGGAGGGTGTCATGAAATTGGACAAGTCCTTTGACAGTGTACCCCTGCCTCTCTTGTACCTGGTGTGTGTCTCCCTCTCTTCCTTGGTTGGGCAAGAATACTTGCCCCTTGCTCCTAGCATTGTCTGATGAGAATTTTTTCAACAATGACCCTCTGGTATAGCACTATTTTAGTAGACCTCTCCACCTCAGGAAGGAGAGATGCAAGGTTCTCCTTGTAGCGTGGGTCTAGCAGGGTGAACAACCAGTACTTTCTGGTTCTTAGTTTCGGAAGCTTTGGAAGATTCTGGAGTGACCATCACAGTTGCCTGACTTGAATTCCATAGGAAATCTTTTATGGGATTTGAAGAAATTGTAGTTGCAGAACACAAACCTAAGAATATTAGTGAACTGAAAGACATTGCCAATGAGGATCAAGCTAAGATTCCCCAGGACTGCAAACAGAAGCTGGTGTCTCGGTATGCATTCTGTGAGCAGCAGGTCATAAATGCCAAAGGGGCTCTCCTAAATGCTACAGATGCTTGATGTGAAGAGATTGAATAATATTGAGGCTGGACATTAAACGTGGATTTTTGTGATGAATTTGGAGGAACCACTTGTTATATTGGTTGTGATGAGCTATTTACATTTTTGGCGTATGATTGTTATTCTGCTAGCAGCAGAAGTAAGTTTGTACATTTTGCTAATACACTAAAATTGCAGTGTAATAAGTTTGTTTGCAAATGTGTTTATTGTCAAGATTTTGTGTGGGTTTAAGAGAGTAATATAGAAATCAAAAATCTATACACAGCCTCAAGGAAAAGCTAAAAAAAAATCAGCCTTCAGACAGCAGGTGAAAGGGCACAGCAGTTAGCAGAGACCTTATACCCTTAATTCTAGCAATTAGTGTTAGAATTTGAAGGCAAAAGAAGATAAACAGCCAAATAGTCACAGTGATATTCCAAAATCCAGTGACCCTGATACATTTTGTATACTGTTGTCTGCTACTAGTTATGTGGTTTTAACCATGGTGGCAAATTTCAGAACTGCTACTGCTACAGTTGCCATATATCATTTGTGCACAGAAGTATTTGTGTAATGGCAGGGGTGTTAATTGACGTTGGTGTCACAGCAACACAGGTAGGCACACACGCTAATGGAAGAAAACTTTACTCCGAAGAGGTAAAAAGCTTTATAGTTACACTTGAAGGCACAGGTAGTGTACATAGTAGTGGTCTTACTGGTTGCATATAGTCTAGGTTAGTTAAAGAAAACCTGTCCCCTAATAAAATCGTCCAGATTTTGCTCTTATTTTACTATCGCTGCTCCTATGAGTAGCCTGTTGTTTTTTTAATCCACCATACTGTCCAAGAGATCCTTTTTTTATTGCCCTTTTTTTTGGTCTCAATGGGTTAGGTCTCACAGGGTAATGATGCAGAGTAGCTTTGAGATATGCCCCCAGAAAGTTCTGTGAACCACACCCCTTGGAAAAAGCCCATCAAAATTAGCCCTATATAGAAAGTCCCACATCTCTGGAATAGTTTGGTGGATTTAAAGAGAACCTGTCAGCACGATTATGCAATGTAAAGTAACAATATGGCTGTAATGGTGCTGTAACACTGATTACATTGATGCCTTTCTTTCTTTAATCACCATTTTAAGTTTTCTGCTAATCATATTTCGGTTGATCGGGGTTGGACTTTGCACAGGATTTTCTCCTCTATGTGTGAGATTCATCAGCGCCTCCAGTCTATAGAGTGTGGGGGGAAACCCACGCAAACAAGGGGAGAACATACAAACTCCTTGCAGATGTTCTCCTTGGTGGGATTTGAACCCAATGCTGCAAGGCTGTAGTACTAACCACTGAGCCACCGTGTTACTTAGAACAAGTGGAGCCACATGCAATGTATCTAGAAGCCAAAAGTGGATGACCAGCCATGGGTTGGAGAACACTGGAGAGAAGTATGGTCATATAATTAAACGCTTTCTAAATTGCATTGTACTTTGTAGTGTACTGCTTCTTGAGCAGTGAACTTGATACAATGAATTCTACTGTAAACCATATGTAGACTTTTCTCTTGCGAATAATATGTGATGTATTTCATTCTGTGTGTACAGACAGGAAAGAAGCACATATGCTGGAGATTCTATCACCGTTGTCACTTTGCCAATACCTGTTCTACATCTACATGAATATTTTATTACCTCTTCAGAATATGTATTGTGTGACAACAGTAGGTGTATGGCTTATATATGAGAATTTGCTTGATGAAGCAAAGAAACAAGTAACCAAACCATTACCATGTTAATCACATGTTGTCATTGCCAATGTAATGGAAACCCTATGGTCAAAGACGGCCAATAGTGTCTCTCAATTTTGGCAAAGACTTTATTCTAAATTTGAATATTGAGCATTTACAGATGTATTGCTGGATCTGCCATGGAACAGTCACATACAGGTGCTTCTCACAAAATTAGAATATCATCAAAAAGTTAATTTATTTCAGTACTTCATTACAAAAAGTGAAACTCATATATTATATAGAGTCATTACAAACAGAGTGATCTATTTCACATGTTTGTTTCTGTTAATATTGATGATTATGGCTTACAGTCAATAAAAACCCAAAAGTCATTATCTCAGTAAATTAGAATAATTAGCAAAAAACACCTGCAAAGGCTTCCTAAGCATTTGAAGAGGTACCATAGTCTGTTTCAGTAGGCTCCACAATCATGGGGAAGACTGTTGACTTGACAGATGAACAGAAGGCAGTCACTGACACACTCAACATGGAAGTAAGTAAGAAAAGATCATTGCTAAAGAAGCTGGCTGAGAAGCACATGTATTTCTGAACCTTATCCTTAAAGAATCTGTCTCATTGCATACAGTCCCTTCTAGGTTAATGGTTCTCCACTCTGACTTGGAGATTCCCAGGTGGGGTTGCAAGTTCTATGATATATAAGACAACAGGATAAAAACAGAGGTTTTCTATATGAGACTACCTGTAAGGTAATTTGAATGTGAAAGCCAAGCAGCATCTCTTAATATATCTTTCATAGACAGGCATTCCTCAGGCCACTTTGATTAGCAGGTCTTAGAGGAACTCTAGCTTTCACCCTTTAACGCCTATGCAGGCATCTAGACTTACACAGAGTCCCTTGGGTTGCATCCACGGGGTGGCTACTGACAAGTCTAGCAAGCTGGCAAAGAGAAGTTGACAAGTCGGAACTAAATCAAAGCAGGCTGGATTATGGAGTATCTGAAGTCAGGGACATGGTCAGAAGGATATCAAAGCCAATACCCAGAGGACAGAATCTGAGACACAATCATCAGGCACACTGGGAGTAAAAAAAAGTCAATAACTAGTAGCAACAGATAGAAAGACATAGGGATTCACTAAACAGCAGACCAGAGTCAGAGGAAACCTGTACCTGGCATGCTTCAGGAAGCTGCTAGGGGTTTAAATATAGTGAGGCTCACAGCAAAGAGATGATTACAACTGATTACCACTAGTAATCAGTACTCAGCCGTAAGGCATAAATTCCCTGGCTATGCAAAATCACGCGTTCCAGCCATACTAATGTCAAATAGGACCTCGCCTGCATATCCCAGCGCTGTCTGCATTTTACGAGCAGTGTTGCCTAGTGGCAGAGGTCATACGGAAAGGTTCAGACACTCATGCAACACTACCCTTTTAAAGGAGTTTTCTTCTTTTATGATATTGATAATAAGAATTGGTCATCGATGTAAGATCAATGAGTTCGACACCCGGCACCACCACCAATCAGGGTTACTAGCTTAAACAGCTGTAAATGATCAGAGAGGAACACCGCAGTTCTATACATTGTTTATTGGCCAAGGATGGCTGATACAGATCAGCTACGATTCTCTACAATGAATTTAAACAAATACCTATATGTAAGTTCAATGGCACTTCAAAATAGAAACATAATAACCATTTGGAGTATAGTTGCTCCAAAAAACACAAAGAGATCCATTCAAATAAAATCTAAATAATTGATTAATTACATTGAAAAATATAACCACAAAAAAGGTGACAAAAAAAAGTGAAAAAGCAGTGTGTCTCACAAGGAGAACTCCAAATATTCCCAGTAATCACTGTAGGAGATAGACTCCCGTGTAAAAGTGTAGGTAGAGGTCAATACATGAAGGAGGACTAAAATTGCAATATATAAGGCTCAATGATGCTAAACAGGAAGCACACAAATTGATATCCCTGTAAAAAAATAGTAGGCAAATGACCATGTGTGGCAGTTAGCACTAGTCCTAAACATCTGTGCCAAAAGAGTAGGCGGTAAAAAACTATGTGTCGCTGTAACCCAGTAGCCCATGGGCAATTGTCCCACCTTTAGGAGAAATTTGAAAAATACACAAAACATGCACAAAACATGCAAGATAGAGATGGCGTCTCCCAAGCTGACACGCGTTTCACCACTGGCTTATTCCTGGATGCTTGGTTAAGGAGAGGGGCTGCCGTCTTTTTACTGCCATGGTAACCAATTGGCATGAAGAAAGGGACCCTGCTGTTCAGAGGGGCGTGTCGGCGCATGACGCTTCTGCCTTACCCCGTCTACCATGTGACTCCCAGGATCGCGCTGCCGTGAACTGCAAGCGTGGAGCACAAACGGTCATGTGTGAAGCACTTCCGGAAGTCACTTGGGGTCAGGAAAGTTGTGCATGCGCACTGCCACGCTCAAGGGAACCGGAACGTGCGATAAAGTAATAGAAGGTGAATACGTAGATAAAAGAACAAACCACCACTACAGGACAAAGCTTGGGATGCCACCAGAAAGTGCATAATACATATATGGGTAAAGTGATTGAAAGAAGTGATTGACACATACGCATGAAGCCCGAGTAGTTTATTGTAAGTAAATAAAGTGAAAATATTGGGCAACAAGATGTGAATAAGATGACATTAACAGCATGTGGTACATATTAACCCAATCTTTATTATAACCGTTAAAAATAGAACAATACTAAGCCAAATGGCAAATAACATCATACCATAAAGTAGTGAAAAACACCAGAGGGTTGTGCCTATCCCTACTATGGCCTATATAACCCTACCTATCAGCGGAGGTCCTCACCCCCTGCCACCTTAGGGCCCTATAGGGTGAGCAAGGTGAGCCGTCAAGGAGCGGGGGCGCCACTGCGCAGGTTTTAGGGTGCCAACCTCCGCTGATAGGTAGGGTTATATAGGCCATAGTAGGGATAGGCACAACCCTCTGATGTTTTTCACTACTTTATGGTATGATGTTATTTGCCATTTGGCTTAGTATTGTTCTATTTTTAACGGTTATAATAAAGATTGTTTTTATACTATAAGAAGAGATACGGTGACCCTATGTAAATTGATCTTTTTCTGATTTATTGATACTACTGTGATTCACATATTAACCCAACCAGAATACCATGAGAAGTGCACTTTGCACTTTTATTATGACTTTTCTGTCAGGATCTATGCTGTCCTAGTCCTTTTAGAGTTCCTTCTTTTAAATGGAATTAATAAATTATTTATATTTTATTTGAATGGAGTTCTTCGTGTTTTTTGGGGCAACTATACTTCAAATGGTTATTATATTCTCTACATTGGTAGCTGGTCTAAAGTACCCAGAAGCTAACACTGTTCACGAAGCTGTGTTGTTTGGCTCCGTACACTGATTACTTCCAACCTCATCTGGAATACTGTGTCCAGTTTTGGGCACCACATTTTAAAAAAGACAACAACAAACTGGAGCAAGTTCAAAGGAGAGCCACCAGAATGGTGACCGGTCTGCAAACCATGTCCTATGAGGAACGGTTGCAGGATTTGGGAATGTTTAGCTTGCAAAAAAGAAGACTGAGAGGAGACTTAATAGCTGTCTACAAATATCTCAAGGCTGTCACATTGTAGAAGGATCATCTTTATTCTCATTTGCACAAGGAAAGACTAGAAGCAATGGGATGAAACTGAATGGGAGGAGACACAGATTAGATATTAGAAAAAACTTCTTGACAGTTAGGGTGATCAAGGAGTGGAACAGGCTGCCACGAGAGGTGGTAAGTTCTCCTTCAATGGAAGTCTTCAAACAGAGGCTGGACAGACATCTGTCTGGGATGATTTAGAGAATCCTGCTTTGAGCAGGGGGTTGGACCAGATGGCCCAGGAGGTCCCTTCCAACTCTACCATTCTATGATTCTATGATTCAACCACTGTTTGAGCTTTTAGCAGATGATTGCTGGGGGTGGTGGTGTCAAACCTACTTATCTGAAATTGAGGACCTAGTCCAAAGATGGGTCAATATTATAGCTGGTGACACCTTCAATCACACCACAGAAGCCAGTAGGGGCTATAAATCTCAGTGGCTACAGAGAAACTCATCAAAAAACAAAGTTGTTAACTTGAATTTTATGTTTGCTGAACATCATATCCAAAAACTGTGGCCTACGGACAAATAGTATGCTTTGCTTATAGAGCGTTATCATATTCCACAGATGTTACCATCACTGTCCCCGATGGGGCTCACAATCTAAATTCCCTATCAGTTTCTTTTTGAAGTGTGGGAGGAAACCAGAGCACACACACAAAAACACGTGGAGAACATACAAACTCCTTGAAGATGTTGTCCTTGGTTGAATTTGAACCCAGGACCCCAGCGCTGCAAAGAAGCAGTGCTATCAATTGATCTACCATGCTGCCCATGAAAAATCATCATTAATGATAAAGATTATAATCTATGTATCTACAGTTCAATAAATCAATATGAGTTCATTACCAGTGTTTAAATATGAGCTGTAGAACAAGGACATGCTCAACTACCCACAGCCTAAAAATAAATAATACAATTTTTACTAATGTGTTAAAAAGTCTTATATTATTACAGACTGTCCAGGAATTTCTGGTTGGCAACCATGAGGACAGCTCCATCCTCAGTTCCCAGTTTGGGCTTCAAATATCAAAATCCTAAATAGGTCTCGAACGGCAGCACCGAGCTTTTCGCAGTTTGTCATCTGTACATGTTACCTCCAGAACTGCTGACTACTGCCATTTTTTTCTGTGTATAAAGTCAGTAATTTACATGACAAAAATTGGCCACTGCCATCTGTCTTCATAGTCCCTTGCTCCCTGCATGTCCTTTCATAACTAGCTTCATACGCCGTGTGGTCTCTTTGCTAAGCGAGTCATTAGAGGTCATAACACATCTTTACCGAACAGCTGTGCCATGGCGTAATAATACACAATCTTCCAGATTTTCTCCGCAGAAGAAGGGACCTTTGTCACACAGCGCTTGAGAGTCCCGTACAGAATATGTGTACAAATTCTTTGGAAAGGGACAAACAAGTGACATTATATAACCTTAGTGCCATCTGTCCTCTCGCCTCTGTGCCACCCCATGACGGAAAGGCAAATTTCACAGTCTGTGTTCCCATAAAGGCGGTCAAGTGCACAGATACAAATTTTTGGAATTTTGGGGGGCACAATGAGACTTACAGATTATAGTTAGATATATAAGAAAAAAGCTTGAAACATTTCTTTGTATTTATTTCTGCTGTGTCACGCATTTCGCCCATGCCCAGCCGCATAGATCTGTCGCTACCTAATGTGTCATTTCTCTCTATTGCATGCATATATTTTCTTTTCTTCGCAGTTTGCTGCTGACATGCAGCTGTGTGGTTGCTTCTGGCTGGAAGGCATCCATGACGGGTGCCGCTACCATTCTCTGTGCACGGATTAGATTGCACCATTAATAGCCCCCCAAGGGCAAGTATCTCACTGGCTACAATAGCCAGTCGATATGTCAGAATTGTGACAGGGACTGTAATGAGAAGCAGATTTGGCTATCTGCATCATGGTTTGCAAACATTATCTGATCATCTGTGCTTCTTATGTCTCTAATCAATCCCCACGCATTTCCATTCTTCTTTTCAGGCTTTTATTAGCAGTAAACACCTCTACAGGTTGTTTAGCACCCCCCTTCTCCTTCCTCTTTCCTGACTTCTTATGTTCCCACTGACAGATTTGCCCCTGTGCTCCCCTGATGTGCTGAGCGCTTTTAATGATACTCTGTGGAATCACAGGGGGTAATAGGATTAGGTGGAAAATCCAGTTTCCCTGTGGATGAGAAGAAAACTGTGAGAGAGGCAAGGGAAAGGAGGCAGTGAGAGAGGAAATGTGTTCACAGAGCAGTGGAGACAAGGAGAGCAGGTAGAGGAGAGAGCGTAATGTATGGAGAAGAGTGTCCATGATGAAGATATTAGCGTATGGGTTCATGCAAAAATCGGGACAAAATGGAAAGCTCAACCAGTGCAATCACCTACCCCAGTATTGGATTTACATCTCAAAAGTTTGAGAACATAAATCATGTCCTCGATTAGAATTCTACGAATATATCTCACACAGTGCCAAGCACCCCATTGACACCCTCATTTATGAACTTCTATTAAGCTGCACTTGCAATAAAAGAAAATTATTCAACTACCACGATAAATTGGATTTATAATCAAATTGTAGAAACTTTTTGCTATTTACAATAAGCCAATAAAACCAGAAAAATGTAAAAACCTAAAGGCAACTCATATAACAGGTGGTTTCAACACAAAATGACACTTATTGACTATGGCAGTCTCAGAATTATTCAACCTCTTCATGACAAGCCCTTTAGGTACTTAATAGAGCTCGTCTGGCTGTTATGACGTGACTTGATTCATAGCCAGATATCAATTTCTGGTAATATTCCTGAGGAACCTTAGCCCATTCTCCATAAACAATAGCTTTTTATTCACTAATATTCTTTACTTGTCAAGATAGTGGTCCAAAAAGTTAAGAGAAGAGATTATTGCCTTGCACAAACAAGGAAAAGGATACAAACAAATGGAAAAAGGCATTGAATATTCCTTAAGATAATGTTGGAAGCAGAGTTCTCAAGTTCAAAGTTAAAGGAACCCTGCCCACATGACCTGGACATGGCAGTAAGAGGAAACTATCACCAGCTGCCAACAAATTCCTGAGGAGGCAGGTAGTCAACAACCATCGAGTGACTACAAAAGACTTTCACCAAGATCTGCTAACAGTAGCCATTAAGGTTTAAATTTGCACAGTAAGGTGCCTGAACACAGAAATATACATATCTAGTGATCCAAAAGCACAATTTGGCTACATTATGATCAAAATCATATAATAGGATACAGAAGTTTTAAAAATTAAATTCTGTGGAGTGATGAATTAAAACTGGAATTTTTGGGGAATATGGATGAGTGGTATGGTTGAAAGAAGAAGAATGAAGTATATGATGCAAAGAATGCTCTACCTACAGTGAAGCATGGTGGTGGCTGAATGATACCTAATGTAAAGTATGGTGGTGGCTCAGTGATGCTGTGAGGCTGCTTTGCTTTCTCTGACACTGGAAACTTGCAGCATGTGGAGGGCAAAATGGCTTCAGTGAAATATTAGGACAAAACATGAGGCCTTCTATGAGGAAGTTGAAGTTTGGGCATCCATGGACCTTCCAACAGGAGAGTCATTCCAAGCATATCTCAAATTCTACAAAGGCTTAGTTTCATGAGAAGTCCTGGAAGATTCTAGAGGGGGCATCACAGCCCTGTGTTTTGATCCCCATTGACTATCTTTTGAGAAAGGCTGCTCAAATAAGGGTGGATCTGCAATGTCCAGCAACAACACAGTTGATGGGGCAGTGCTGTTCAGTTTCACAACCGCTACCATCCAACAACTGCCGCCGACACCAAGAACATCTGATCAGTCCACCCACAGATATGTAAGGTAAATCGGCCCTATACAGGACTTTAAAAAATCTGCTGTTCATGTCTTTCAGATGTCATATGGAGTCTATGCCTCATTGCGCTTGAACTGTTTTTGTGGCACAAGAGGATATACTTAATGTTAGGTAGGTGGATTTATTGCAATGGCTAATTGGTGAATGTAATTAACTCACTAATATTCTGTCATGATGTCCATTTTCATTCATGCCTTAAATAAAAGTGATGTAGGTTATGCTTTTCTCACAGGACTAAGAATCGGATTGAAAGAAGAAGTGCTGCTGGTATACAGATGAGACAGCGGATCTCAAATATATGCTTTGATTATATTTACCTCTACCTCTCGACGGAGGTGTTAGAGCCAGTCAGCAGTATGGAGTTTCTGTGCCAATGGGGCTTTGGATGGGTCTTCAAGGCCATATTGTGAAGACTTGCCACACCAAGCACTGATGGCAACATCTTCAAGTCTCTCTGGGATTACATGGAAAAACAAATTGATTTGTGCAAGCGACATCCACAGAAGATATGTAGTAGTCAGTTCTTTTTTCCACACATGCCTAAATCTTTTGCACAGTACTGCATATATGTATATTGATAAACAGTAGAGTTGAGCGAA
>VIAB01002815.1:0-20039 GCA_009801035.1 Oophaga pumilio | reverse complement strand
CATTGATTCTCCCTGCTCGCTGTTGCCGGCAGAGCAAGGAGAATTATGTTGGAGCTTCAGCACCACAGGCAGGGGACAGCGCTAACTGTAGATGTCTGTGCTGTCTGTGTGGTCCTGAGGTGGCACACGTGCGTCACACATGTGCCACACGGATATACCACGTATTTACATGGACACACGCACACGGATATCTCCGGTACCGATTTTTCTGGTACCGGAAATATCTGGACGTGTGAGACTGGCCTAATGAACAACTTCTTATCATTATATTCAGCATGATATTTAGGATTACTCACGGTCAGCAGCTCTGTGGGCAGATCTCCACCTGGGTGCACACCCCGATGTAAAGAAATGAAATGCTGCAGATCAGGCTTCTCCTTAACACTTGGGTTGTGTAAAGATGTGTTTAAGATGATCAGTGAGAAGGAGACAATATAGCAGCTGTCTGAATGAATGAAATTATAAAAAAATGGAAGAAATTAGGAGGACTTTTTAAATATTGGACTTTTTTGTAAATATACCAGTGCATAAAAAGTCTAAAGCTTCGCTGCTACAATAGATATCATTAGCGATTTTTGTGATCACAGGCAACACATTTTGCATGTTACGGTATCTAGGGTCTAAGGGGACCAAAAGACATTAAATATTTTGCATTTTTATTACTGTTTCCACGCAAACAGGATGTTGAGAACATCAACCCAGCAGACCACAACCTCAAGAAGTCCTATCATACAGTGGTCTATATATGCTGCGTCTGCAAATATATATATATGTACAGTAGATTCAAAACCATCAAGACCACCAAATGTCCATCACGACGAGACACTGAGAAATGACATCTTAAATCGTAAACTGTAGAATAAAATATGCCATTACATCACTATAGAAAAATATCGCAAAACAGAAGTAGAAAATCCATCGGCAGCGCTAGATGAAGTATTGATGGCTTATACTCAGTGGGCTTCTCTGCAAGCACGGAAACTGGTGGTTAAATGAAAGGGAATATCAGTGGGTGGTAGAGCAAATATCCCATTTCCAGCTCCAGTCTAAAGTTTCCACGATGAATCAGTATTTGAGATTCTGTAATTAGCTAGAAGCGCACGTAACGGTATAAAACCAGAGCGAATCCGACTGTGAGACTGACTCCGATATTGATGATAGAGATTCAAGTAATATGCATTATGAGATAAGCACCCCAAATACATTGACCTGGAATTTCTAGTTAACAGGAACCTGTTAGCAGATTCACGCTGCCGTAACCACAGGCGGCAAGAAATCCCGACAGGCTTCCTCATTACTGCGAGCTACTGTATGTTTAACTCTAAAAGGCAGAAACATTCAGAGGAAACATAAGAAGAGCCAGGTACAAGGAAAAGTCTCCGTTGGACTACAGGTTTTTCACTGTAATGAGGGAAGCTGTTGATATTCCTGGTTGTCCATGGTTAGGGCAGCAGATTAGGTTCCCTTTGAAAGGGTTTTACATTTTCAGCAATAGGGCTCTGTTCACGCAGTCATGACTTATAAACTGGGAAAATCTCTGTACACACATGCTAAATGTAAACCCCCGATGTATGCAACTGTATACCCATATCTGCTAACTGTCCAGATTTTTCGGAAGTAATCCCAGCAAATTCGCAGCATCCTGAGACAAAAGGGCTACCTTCCCAAAAATGGATGGTTCTGTGTTGGGGTGAAACAAGTTGCCAACACAAATCATGGTAACTAGGTATACCATGAGTTGCTTGGATTGGTAACCCATACTTGACGTTGGTCACTTAAACTTCTCGTTGCCAAAAAAAATCGTAAAATTTTTTGGACCGTTTCATGAAGAACGCCGTTGATCCCGGGGCATTATGATTCATGAAGAAGTGCATGCCTGAACCTGAATCTGGAGCCTTTCGATGAGTGGAGAGCGCCTCCATGCACCATGACAGAAGTCTTACTTTGGTCACAGACTGACGTGAGATTTCTGGAGTAGGGACTACCACAACTTGTTATGAATTGGAACAGCTGCGGTGTCTTGCCCCAGCTCCTTGTATTTTGTCAGAGCTGGGAGAAACTGCCATGAAAATGGCAAAAGTCTCAAAATTTTGGCTCCTAAATTTTGGACTTTTCACAGCTTTTACACTGGAATTTTTGGGGAAAAGCATTGATCAATTGGGGCCATAATGTCTCAGCGTGTCAATGGCTATTTAAAAAAAAATGCAGCATTTCCTAGAACAAGACTGTGGTGTGAAATGAGTAATTATTGATAACAATTCTAATCATCAGTTACACAGGCCATGGTTACCTGTGGATTTGAAGGTGCTTGGGTTACATTGGCAGTAATGAGCCGAGAAAGACTCCATTATTCGGTCAATCTTCTGTGCTTCTCCTGGTAATCGAAAAGTACCAAGAAATTGTCTGGAAGAACACAGGTCATGAAGATTTAGTTGCTATTATCTGCTGTGGTAGTGGTGCACAACATTCTCGGGTCTGAGAGTTACATTAGTAGATTGTACCAGTTCCAAAGTTCCTAAACCCTTAATTTTTCGCTATCCTCCAAACAAATTAAAGTTATGAATTTTTGTGATATACTTCACTCACTGATGAACAGAGGCAGAAATTGGCCCCCTTACCGCTTAGGCCCCTGTGCAGCTGCACAGGATGCACCAATGATACATCTGCCCCTCTCTGCTCCCTACAACTGTACCCAAAGAGGGAAACTTCCCATACTCTGATTGTATAAATGTAGTGTATTGCTGAGCAGCACTTGAAAACAGTTTCTAAAGGGACTGAGCATCGAAACGGCACTGCAACACAGTGTTTGGGAGAGAAGGAAGGAAAATAAGGAAGTTTATTGCTAAAATACAGAATCTTGCAATGCTTGGAGGATAATTAAAAAAGTTTATGCTTGGAGGATAATGAAAAAAGTTTACTTTTTAAAGAATATTCGCACTTGAGATATTCAGACTGTGAATCCCCCGCTGTGGATTGTAATTATTTTGGAGTGCACTGTCACCCTGCAAGAAGGAACCCCGAAGGCTGGGGAGCAGTGCGCTCCTAAAGAGAGCAAAACCTTTATGAATGTCTTCCTATTAGATTCTGTCAGGCTTTGTACCTATCACGTTATAGCAATGCATTTAACGTATTTCCTAAGTTAATAAGTAAAAAATAATAATTCTGACACTGTGGCATCTGTAACCATAATAATCTATTATAAAAGCTTACTGGATATTATAGTCCGGAACATGCAATTGACTTGAATATACCCTTTTAATTCAGTGCACTACGTAGAAAGAGCGTTGGCTGATACTATACAATAACGTTCCTACCTCAGAGCATCTACTAGATTGAGTTTGTTGAAGTTGTGGCATTTCACGAAAGCCTTCAGAACCTGAATATTCAGCGACTCCCTGGAGAGAAAGAACAAAAGAGAAAGGAAAGGAAAAGGAAGGAAATGGGATTGGGCCAAGAGAGGAAAATAACAGCAAAGGGAAGACACAATGGAAAAAAAAATAAGTTGATGACCCATACATATTTTACTAGTACACATTATACACAGCTGAATTGATCATTTAGCAGCTTCTTTTAGCACCAGGGTGATCTTGTGACGCACGATTATGCAATCTATTGGAAGTCTACGAGTATAAAAAAGTGTCCAATTTTCATCCAGAAAATAACTGCCTTTTTTCCATTTGTATTGTCATCCGTACGTAATCCAATTTTATACCCCAGCAGAGAATACAGTTTAAGACCAAATACAGCTTCCTATGTTAAAGAATTGCAGTGTATCTGTAAAAATCAGATTCTATATGATTAATTCACATGGAATCCAATTTTCTTTGGCGCACCCATAGACTTGAATAGGCGAGTCTCATCCCACAAATGGAAGAGCATAGTGCACGCTTTGATTTTTTTTTAGTGGACATTTATAAAAAAATGGCCACCTGAACAGACCTACTGAGTGACATTGGTCCAAGTGCTGTCAGTTTTTTACCAAGGACAGCACTCGAGCCAAAAATACAGTCGTGTGAACATCGCCCAAAAGTTCAAAGTGGATGTGACTTTATTTAGCACTTACTTAGATTAAGGCCAGGGTCACACATGCGAGAAACTTGCACGATTCTCATGCGAGTCTCTCTCATGAACACCCGGCACTGCCGCCAGCACTCGGACCAGAGTGTGCGGCTGCATGTATTTCTATGCAGCCGCACGCTCCGGTCCGAGAGCTGGCGGCAGCGCCGTGTTTTCATGCGAGAGACTCGCACGAGAATTGTGCGAGTTTCTCGCATGTGTGACTCCGGCCTAATGTAACAGGCTGGGTTCAGACGGCCATAATAAATCTTGAAAATCAGATCGCCATTATTAACATAGGAAACTGGTTGCATAAATATGGATGCCATAGGAATACCACAGTGATGTTAAAAATGGACACATGGATGGAATTTAGATGACAAAACGGATGAAAATCATCATGGTTTTCTGGATAAAAATCAGACGATTCTTCATATACTCATCCGAACCTGGCAGAAAACTCATATACCTCTGTGTTTACTGAGCTGTCCATTTTTTGCTGCTTTTTTTACCTATAGGTTTCTATGGGGAGCCTAAAGAAAATGCATGTAACGAACAGGTATGTTTTTAATTGGAGAATAGAAGCATTTCTGCTTCAAATCGACTCCAAAAACAAAGCAAAAACACAATGATCAGGGATTATTGCTATTGCAGAAATAAAAGGCAGCGGAAAAAAAAAAAAGTTAGAACATGGACTTATTAGTGATGAGCGAGCGTGCCCAGATACGGTGTTAACGGAGCATGGTCGGGTGCTAACCGAGTGACATCGGCGTGCTCAAATAATATGTTCGAGTCCCCACGGCTGCATGTCTCTGCGGGGCCACATGGCACAGAGCTGTGTGATACAGGAGCGTCGATCACTAGTGGCCTCTGTATGCCAATCGTCACGTGTGCTATCGCTTCTCGTTGTTTTTACTCTTGTAATTCATTATCAAATCTAATGGCAATTAAGAGATAATTAGCAGCGTCGTCATTAGGGAAATGTTCCCAAGGACTGTTTTGTTGCTGCAATATAATGCTGATTAAAATATGATTTATGATTTATCCAATTCTGCGGTGTAGGGAAGCTGTACGGATGACAGACTGCTGCTTGTGAGACAGACACAGGGGAAGGTGACGGGTAACACGGAGCAAGCAATTACCATTTATGCTTTTAGGATTTATCATATACTGACCTTTGTCCGAGGTATTCCCCTATGGCAGCCTTGCTGAGTCCTGCACCATTATATAGGAAGCTTGCTATTTGTTCTGGCTCTTTTTCCACAAACTTCTTACTAATAAGCAACTGAATTCCCTGCCGGCCATATATGAAAAATATAAAAAACATTTAATGAAAGATACGTTTTATAGGGCAACTAGTAACTTGTTAAGTAGAAATTGCAGATTGAGGCATCATTAATACATCCTATTTTTGCATATGAGAAAAAAAGATGTTTTCTAATCAGTGTGCTTGATCCTGTTTTTATCCATTTTTTGTGATGTGCCAATTAGTGTGGCTTCTTTTTTATTATTAAATTCTATGCTTTCATTACCGATTATGCCTCATTCAGACGTCCGATTTTTCCCCATATGAGAAAAACAGACTGATTATTCTGATCAGACTATAATGAAAGTGTGGTCCGAATGTTATCGTTTTTTCTCGTACTTGGAGAAATAAAAAAGGGTGTAGTCTGATATTTCACAGACTTATTGACTTGCATTTCCAATTTTGATCTGACTCTGGGATCTACAGCTCTGGCAAAAATTAAGAGACCACTGCAAAATTTTCAGTTTGTCTGATTTTTCTCTTTATAGGTATATTTTTGAGTAAAATGTAAATTGCTCTTTTATTCTATATACTACTGACAACATGTCTCCAAATTTCCAAGCAATAAATTTTGCATTTATTTTCAGAAAATGAGAAATGGTCAAAAATAATAAAAAGATGCAGTGCTTGCAGACCTCAAATAATGCTATGAAAACAAATTCATAATCATTTAGAAACTTCAGCCAGGCTCTCCTTTGCTTCTTATTGATGAAAGGCTTATTTTTAGCTTTACATGACTTGAGCCCTGCCTCTAGGAACCTGTTACGAACTGTTCTTGCCGTGCACTTCCCCCAAGCTGCCATTTGCCATTCCTTTTGTAGGTCACTTGATGTCATCCTGCGGTTGCTGAGTGTCATGCGAATAAGATGACGGTCATCCCAGTCAGTAGAGAGTCGTTTTCACCCTCTGCCGGTCTGTAGCTTTGTTGTCCCGATTGTCTGCTGCTTGACCTTGTTGTAATGAACTGCCGTATTAGAAATTTTAAGGATGGAGGCAACATGACTCTCACTGCATCCCTCTGCTAGTAAAGACAGAATTGAGCCCTTCTTTTCCTCACTCAAGACTTTTCTTTTCAACTCCATTGGCATGGTTAAAAGTTATTTTTTCATTCCTATTACTTTTGGGATATTACTAGCACTTGTTTTGCCATCCAGCTTGTCCTATTGCAAGAGGATTGTGAACACCACAGCAGTATTTTTTATACTTTCCTTCGTTAAATAAGATTTGGTTCAGGTGATCACTAATCAGAAGCACATTAAGTAGAATGAGGTGAACTCTGGTTGGAATTCAACTGACACTGGAATGGAATGGCTGTCAGACATGTAGAGAAGCTGATTTTTATAAAACTGTGCAGTGGTCTCTTAATTTTTGCCAGAGCTGCATATCAGACATATCTCCCCGGGTATGTGAATCACGTTATCATCTTTGCGAGTGCTCTCCGTTAAATAAAAAGCACAGATTGCACGGAAGTCTGAATGAGTTCTAAGACAGGAAGAAAAACTCATTGTACTTGGAAGCCACAAGGATGAAACCCATCTTCTGTCCATTTTTTCATGGATGCCTTGGTCTGAAAGAACAAGTTTGATCCACTTGTATCAAAAACTGATATTTGTAGACCCTTGTTGTGCAAAATATTAATGACACAGAAAACAGCGCCATAGCCGAAATGTCACCGTGATGGGTTATTAAACAGAAGCTCCTCTATTTTCCACTTTGAACGATGTGCCGCCTCCATTTTTTTATATCTATCTATCTATCTATCTATCTATCTATCTATCTATCTATCTATCTATCTATCTATCTGTCTGTCTCTCTGTCTGTCTATCATATACTGTATCTAATATCCTTCTATCATCTATCCATCTATATCTTTATATATGATTACTTTATTATTTTTGCTAACTAGCTTTAAGTTACATAGAGTACAAGGCTCTGTTCACACATTGCATTTTTTCATCGGTTTTTGATGCATTTTTTAATGAAAATTTTCAGCTGCATTTTACAGTACCAGCAAAGTCTATGAGATTTCAGAAATCTCGCGCACTTCAGCTTGATTTTTATTTGTCCTCAGTATTTTGTGCAAAAATTCGGGTTTTGCAGAATGCAGCATTTTATACAGATACTACGTGAGAAAGAAAAAATCGCACACTCGCATTGCACTCCCATGACATACGGAGTGACATACACAGGACACTTGTCCAACTTTTCAGGGCGAACATCGAAATGATTTTTCATACACAGATGTGAGCGAGACCTTAGTGCTAGCTACTCAGAGACAGAACTTCAGGCCAAACAGTGCGCCAAGGTGGTATTCAAAAGAGTATACAATAGAAGGCAATGGGGAAAGCACCCATGTAGGGCTCATTCACACATCTGATGTTTCCACGTACAGGGAAACCCATTAGTTTGGTTAGAGTTTGATCAGAGTTTGATCAAAGTGTGGTACAAGCGTCATCCGCTTTTCTTGTATGCGGAGAAAAAAAATAAAAAAACTCCTTGTCCACCTTCTCCATTCTGCCAGTCCGTGAAAATTGGACCATATTTGGATGTCATCTGAGTGTTGTCTGTATATTTACGGACCCATTGACTTGCATTGCCGCTTTTGAACCGACCATCAGTATGTACTGTCAGGATTCTCCAGTACCAGGAGTGGATGGTCATGTGGCAGCAAGTATGCAATTTGCATACTTCTGGCCACATTCCGACTAGAAGTGTCCAGACTCACTCAATTTACTTGAATTGAATGAGGCCGTGCACGTCTAGTCGGCATGTGACCGCATGTATGCAAATCACATACTTGATGTGACGCACCCATGTCAGCTCCCACCGCCGACACTTGAGAATCTTGACAGCACACACTGAACTCCAAGCCTGGACAACCCCTTTTAAAAACAGTCCATATCTTCTCATGTACAGAAATACTTGTATGTCTGAATGAGGCTAAGAGCACGAGAGCAGTGTGTTATGAACAATGAAATATCTCTGCTACTTTTTCAGAATTAATGTTTATTCAAATCTAGTTTTTATTTTAAGAGTCTGACACCTAGATGCATAAATACAATAGACATCATGCCAAGACTTTTATTATGGGTCACCACATCCTTCCTCAATGCTATCAGCTTCGCATTGCCTGTAAATCACAATGAGCTCCCCCTGCTTGTAACCTACCTGCGGCTTCTGCACCCACAGTAACTGCGCCCCTGTCCAGCATGTTACTATACTGTACCAATCAAATACCATAGAATTATTAATCATTTTTCTGGACTTTTAAGCTCACCTTCTCTGGATCCATGTTAAATTTCCTGCTTGCACTGAGCAATTCATTGTCCCTCTGTTCTTTTCGACTATGAGAAAAACAGATTAAACTTTGACTTTAATCCCTGATCATCAGCGCAACACGTTTATGCACAACCTAAGTGGTAAATGCTGCTCACCTTAGCTGCAGGCGCTCAAAATCATCAATTTCGGCCACAATTTCTGTTATCTCATTTTGCAAGTTCTGCTCTCAATAATTAAGAAAGAGAAAGACAAAGCAGAAGGTTTCAAAATGATCGCTGACATGAATTCTTGATGTGGTAAAGTGTATAGTAAAAGACAAAGGAAAAAATAAACAATGAGGACTCTAAAGAGGCGTGAGACATATATACCATAGAGATGTGATGTGTCATAAATCTCCAGTAGATTCATTACCTATAGAAATGAATGGAGACAGCCATGTATATATAGGCAGCCAACTCTCCAACTGTCAGGGTCAATGGCAAGCAAATTGCCTGCGCAAGCGGTGTAGCTTCAGCCTGGATGGAAGGAGCCATCACAAATATAATAGGGTCTAGAACTGTATACCGCATAATGTATATAGCATTGGAATGAGAACAAAAGGTTTCAGTGTGGGATGAATGGAGGCGGGGCTTAGCTAGACTAGTGGGCAGGGCTTTCTGGTGCTAGTGGGTGGAGCTTTGTAACTCCTGGATTGAGGCTGTGCTTGTGTTCAGTGTTTGATGTGTACATTGTCATTTTGTGATGTATCTGATTTGTGTGCTGTGCTTACGTGCCATGTATAATGTGAGCTCTAATTGTGTGATGTCTGATGTGTGTGCTGTGCCTGTGTGATGTGAGCTCAGTGATTTTGTGATGTCTGATGTATGTGCTGTGCTTGTGTGATATGTCTGATGTATGTGCTGTGCTTGTGTGATATGTCTGATGTGCTTGTGTGATTTGTCTGATGTGTGCACAGTGCTTGTATGTCATGTACAATGTTTGCACACTGCACTGTGCTTATATGACATGTCTGATGTGTGTGCTGCGCTTGTGTGACATGTCTGATTTGTCCACTGTGCTTATGTGACATGTCTGATGTGTGTTGCACTTGTGTGACATGTCTGATGTATGTGTTGCGCTTGTGTGACGTCTGATGTGCACACTATGTTTGTACAATGCATACAATGTGCTAATGTGGCATGTCTGATGGGTGTGCTGTGCTTTTATGTCACGTACAATGTGTGCAGTTGTATCTGATGTGTGTGCTGTATTATTTGAATTGTGATATTGTTGGAATATGTTTGGTGCAACAACTCCATTCCTGTCCTGAGTGTTTAGTTGCTACATTTGTATGCTGTTCATAAAGTTAGAACAAAAAATACTCCCAGATGCTCACACAGGGATAGCATGTGACTGTATTTCCTGTTTTCCTGTGTCTGTGTATGAGAGAAGCAGCCTGCTGTAGATGCTGCACAGATAGAAACACACAAATGATTTATTCTTGATCTATTAAGCTTATGATATGTTGTTCCTGTTTGTTCCTGAATAAAGAATCTTTGTTGTCACACACTTGGAGAGTATCCTGAATAATCCGCTGCCAACAGATATAGTTATGTGGTGTGTGTGCATTACTTATGTGAGACGTGCCTTGTACTTATATGACATATGCACTGTGATTTTCTGATGTGTGCACAACATATTTTTGCTTTATGAAATGTGTTACTTAAAGCGATTTTGTCATGGGTTTACCATGACAGGAGCCTGAAGACCGCAGCGTCTGAGTTCTACTACTACTGATTTGAAGCACTTCACCTGTTTAATAAATAGTGTAAATTTCTTTGGGCAGTGTAGTTGGCGTTCTGTTGAGACCTCTTGGAGCTAAGGCTCTCAGCTGTATACTCTTAGCCACTCCTATCCCCTATATATAATCTGGGTCCTGACTAACACTCATCGTCAGAGCAAGCTTATGCTGCATGGCTTGGAGGTTGTTTGTGGTTATTTGGGTAGTTGGTTGGTGGATTTATCTCTTACTGTTGCTTGGTTTTGAGTGTGTGATAATTCCCTTTCTTCTCCTTCTTTGGTTTAACCCCATCCTCCACTCTCCTGTGCATTCCTCTGCTATATTTGAGTATATATTTGGTATTTTCCGTTACCCCTGTTCATATTACCTTGTTAGTCTGGTTGGTGTACTATGGTGCACTACTACTCCCCTATCCTCTGGGTGGGGGAAGGGTACAGACTGAGGGCAGATTCAGGAGGTTAGGCAAGGTACATGGCCCCGGCATCTTCACCGTATATACCCGGGGAACAGGGTGAGCTAGGGCACCCCCTAGTTTTAGGGACAGGGAACGAGCCCCTGGTCACAGGACACCTGATAACAGAGTAGTGACAGATTTTCTGTTTTAGTTTTTTATGCCTGAAGGGTTTACGGAAAAAGTGAGTTAATCAGTTCTGCTTCTCCAATACTTCTCTGGTCTTTAATTACAGACTGCAGTGGGGAAGTGAAAGTTAGAGTGCACATGATCACTTCAGACAATCACTGAGCTCAGTCATGCCAAGGTAGATGGCACAAGCTGCGGAGCCTAGTGATTGGCTGCAGCTGTCCTATGTGCTCTAGTTTTGATGTCACCACCTGCGACGTGTGTAAACAAAGACTAGTACAGTAGCAGAAAGACATCACTGGACCCAGTGTGGAGAAGGATATCTGGTTTTCTAAATATTTTTGCTATCGCGAGCCTATAAATCTGACATACAACTATGCGTGTGCTACTTTGTGTCTCTGTTGTGCCTTAGTTATAAAAGTCCCACTGAAAATTAGCTACTACCAATCAGAGTAATAAGCCCTTGGGGTAAGGGATGGGGCCCCCTGACGCAGTATCTATTTCAGGAAAATGTGCCTCCACGGATGGACATTCAGCTGAAATACATTCCGGGGCAAATACATGATGCCGTCCAATCAGAGGCCGACAGCTGAAATTGGCATGCAAGTCACAGGCTGCACATAGCCAGAAGAGGATATGACGCGGTGTTGGAGAGGCGGTAAGGTTAGTAGAATCTTATTTTTTGTATGTTTTATAGAAAAGTGGAAGAATGGGAACTTATATATACAGTATATCAGGATAAGGGTAATGTATACCAGGATGTGAGACATATGTACCAGGAGGAGATCGTATATACCAGGATGGGGAACATAAGTGGGGAAAATAAGTATTTGATATAAGGACGATTTTGCAAGTTTTCCCACCTACAAAGAATGGAGAGGTCTGTAATTTTTATTGTAGGTACAGTTCAACTGTAAGAGACAGAATCTAAAAATAAAAAACAGAAAAATCACATTGCATGATTTTTAGATAATTAGGGCAAGGTTCACATTTGCGTATATGTGCGCAGCGTATCATCTGCATATGCAAACGCATGCAAAAACGCATGCAAACGCAGTGGTTTTAAATCTGCATCAGCTTACGCATGACGCCAAAAAACGCTGAGTGTGCATGCGCTTTTTTGCATGCCTTTGCGTTGTTTTTGTTCATGCGTTCGATATGACAGACACCAAAAGGGCGTGTTTCATGAAGAACGCATGTGTATCGAACGCATCCGTGCGCATGTCCTTGCGTACCAATGCGTTCCCATAGACAATAATGCGTTTTTTTGACACATTCATCTGCATGCGCATGACTGCGCATATTTGACGGATTTTTGACGCTTCAAAAAATGCAACATTTTGCGTTCGCTAGACACCGTACAAACACATGTCTCTGCGTACACCATGTTAAAGATATGTAAGCATGATGCATGCGGATCTATTCGGATGAAACACTGCGCACACAGACGCAAATGTGAAACCAGCCTAATTTGCATTTTATTGCATGAAGTATTTGATCACCTACCAACCAGTAAGAATTCTGGCTCTCACAGACCTGTTTGTTTTACTTTGAGAAGCCTCCTACTCTGCACTCATTACCTGTATTAATTGCACCTGCTTTAACTCGTTACCTGTATAAAAGACACATGTCCACACAATCAGACTCCAAACTCCAAACTCTCCACCATGGCCAAAACCAAAGCTATCTAAGGACACAAGGGACAAAAATGTAGACCTGCACAAGGCTGGGATAGGCTACAGGACAATAGGCAAGCAGCTTGGTGAGAAGTCAACAACTCTTGGCACAATTAATAGAAAATGGAAGAAACACAAGATGAGTGTCAATGTTCCTCTGTCTGGGGCTCCATGCAAGATCTTGCCTCGTGGGGTAAGGATGATTCTGAGAAAGGTCAGGAATCAGCCCAGAACTACATGGGAGGACCTGGTCAATGACCTGAAGAGAGTTGTCTCAAACATTACTGTTAGGCCGGTGTCACACTTGCAACTGCAATGCAAGGAACTCACGTGAGTCTCTTGCCTCAATATTGTAGAGTGTAGAGTGTGCGGCTGCATGTATTTCTATGCATCTGAGTGCTCAGGTCCCGAGTGCTGGTGGCAGTGCCAGGTATTGAGGCAAGAGACTCGCACGAGTTTCTCGCATTGCAGTTGCAAGTGTGATACCGGCCTTAGTAACACACTACGCCGTCATGGATTAAAATCCTGCAGAGCACGCAAGGTCCCCCTGCTCACACATTTCCAGGCCTGTTTGAAGTTTGCTAATGATTATCTGGATGATCCAGAGAAGGCATGGGAGAAGTTCATGTGGTCAGATGAAATCAAAATGGAACTTTTAGGTATCAACTCCACTCGTCATGTTTGGAGGAAGAAGGAGGATGAGTAGAACCCAAAGAACACCGTCTCCATTGTGAAGCATGGTAGGGGAAACATCATACTTTGGGGGTGCTTGAAGGGAGGATGGATGGGGTCATGTATCTAGAGATTTTGGACAACAACCTCCTTCCCTCAGTAAGAGCACTGAAGATAGATCATGGCAGGGTCTTCCAGCATGACAATGACCCAAAACACAAATCCAGGGAAACTAAGGAGTGGCTCCATAAGAAGCATTTCAAGGTACTGGAGTGGCCTAGCCAGTTTCCAGACCTGAACCCAATAGAAACTCTTTGGAGGGAGTTGAAACTCAATGTTGTCCAGTGACAGCCCCAAAACCAGTAAGATCTGGAGAAGATCTGTATGGAGGAGTGGTCCAAAATTCCTGCTGTGTGCAAACTTGGTCAATAACTACAGGAAATGTCTGACTTCTGTAATTGCAAACAAAGGTTCCAGTACCAAATATTAAGTTCTATTTTTCTATTGCTTCAAATATGTATTTCATGCGATAAAATGCAAATTATCTAAAAATCATACAATGTGATCTTCTGGTTTTTATTTTTAGATTCTGTCTTTCACAGTTGAAGTGTACCTATAATAAAAATTACAGACTTCTCCATTCTTTGTTGGTGGGAAAAGTTGCAAAATCGACAGTGTATCAAATACTTATTTCCCCCACTGTACCAGGATGGAGGACATGTCTAGTAGAATGGACCCTAGACTGGACACATATATAACAGGATGGGCCCAGGAGGGGAGACATATATACTAGGATGGGGGACATATATTCCAAGATGGGTTCAGCATGGAGGATCAATATACCACCATGGGCCCAGGATGCGGAACATATATATCAGGATGGGCCCAGGATGGGGGACATATATACCAGGATGAGGGGCTTGTATACCAGGATGGGGGACATACATACCAGGAAGGGGCCCAGGATGGGGGACATGTATACCAGGATGGGACATATATACCAGGAAGGGACCCAGGATGGGGGACATGTATACCAGGATGGGGGACATGTATACCAGAATGGGGGACATGTATAAAAGGAAGGGGCCCAGGATAGGGGACATATATGTAAGGAAAGGACCCTGATGTGTGAGATATAAACCAGGATGGGGAACTTATATACCAGAATGGGCCCAGGATGGGGAATATTGTTACATAATAGGAGAGGAGGCAACAAGTGTGTCCTTATAGGATTTAGAAAGTTACAACGGCCCATACATTTGACCAACATGCGGGGAAGGGAGGGGGGTGAGCTCTTGTCCAATTTTTGCAACGGGACCCATCAGACTCCAGTTACACAAGTGGTAAAAAGACAATCATGAAATATGAGCTTTTATGGAATAGCACTGCATATAGAAAAATTAATTAAAACGCACAATATAAAAGTTCAAATTATGAAAACAGGAATGGGGTAAGATAGCACAGGATGGATTTAGAAAGGTACCAACACACTTTAATTTGCTCCAGTAGCTCATCTTTGGTTGGGGATGTGATCTTTGCCTCCTTTGTTTGAACCATTGTATTTCCTTTTGAAAGAAATAAAAAATTCATTTATAAATATTTTATATTTTCTATAGGAAGACATACAATTATTTGTACAATTTCCAAATATCTGCAGAAATTAGCTAACAATCAGCAAACCTTCTAATATGAAACTGAGTAAAATATAAATCCCTTCATTCCTTCTGTGTTAAAAATCAGTTCTGTTATCTGGTAGAAAAAAAAAAAAATCTGTATTTTTAATTTGTGATTTTGGTGATATCTTTTTGTTTCTTATTCATGTAGTACTGATACATTTCCTTTCCAATGCGTCCAAACTGCTGTAAGTTATCAGATGCACTGATCCACTATGGTCAACTCATGGCAGTTCATTAAAGGGTCTCAAAATGTGGAAAATACGCAGAAAAAAAACCTAATGATTTCTCTCTTAAAGGGGCTGTTGTGGGGTTCAGAAGCTGCAGTAATCACATATATTTGTCTCAGGAAGCACCACAAGAATTAATGTATCGTTTTGATAATTGTGTCTAATAAGGTATACGGCGGACTTATGCTTGTGAGCCATTGGTTATTATTGAACGATCCTTACCATACAACCTTTTTACCAGTAACTGACACTTGCTCTGTACCTTCATGTATACATAGCAACATAATATTCATGCAAAAAAATTCAGCAGTACACTATGGGCGCCAAGATATATGCAAATATTGGATTTGTGAATTGTGCTATATCAGTCTATATAGAAGCAATAAAGTTCAAAATGTACGCATTAGAAAGACCTTTTTAAATCAGGGCTACCATCCAAGAACAATTGAAAACCAAATTACAAGAGCCACCAGAATATCAAGGAATCACCTGCTACATTACAAAACTAAAGAAGAAAATAACCGGGTGCCTCTAGTGGTCACCTACAATCCAAATCTGGAGATGCTAAGGGGAGCTGCACGGAAACTACAACCTTTACTACAAAAAGATGCCCGATTACAATCCATATTTCCAGACCCCCCCACTACTGTGTTTTAGGCAGCCCCCAAATCTAAGAAGCATCATTGTCAGAAGTTCCCTGTCCTCTCCAACAGCTGCAGGAACCTTTCCTTGCAACCAGAAGAAATGCAAAACCTGTCCATTTATAATGACCACGGACAAGATAAAGATCCCCAACTCACATCAGGACTACAAGAACCCAGGTACTTTCAGCTGCATCACATCTAATGTGGTGTACCTAATTATATGTACTAAATGTCCAACTGGGGGTCTGTATGTGGGGAGACAGGGCAAAAACTGAGAACAAGGATGAATTCTCATCGCCACACAATAAGAGAAAAAAGAATGGATCTACCTGTGGCCAAACACTTTTGCATCCCCGGTCACAGCATGTTGGACATGAAATTACTTGTACTGAAAGGTGATTTCACATCTCAGAGACACAGGAGAGTTTGCAAATACAAATTGATGGTGACCTTTGACACTCTCAATGCTGGAATGAACATATCACATGGATTTATGGCCTATTACATCAATTAAGGAATTTGCTTCAAAGACCCTGTGAGAACATCACAAAACATTACCAGACCCCAATCAGAGGGCAATAAAACTTTCACACTCCTTATCTATGAACTAGTCCAATATTTATTGCCACAACTGTTCATCCCTCTCCCATAATGACAGTTCGGCTTCACGTCACTTGTCTCATCTATTGCATTATTCCTGTGTCCTGTTGTGTATATAAATATGTGATTCTTCAGATGTTGTATTAGTCTTTGCCTGATGAAGAGACCTGAGTAGTCTCAAAAGCTTGCAATTTGTTACCATCTTTTCAGTTAGCCATTAAAAGGTATCAACCACTGAGGACTCTCAATTCTAAATAATTTTCTATCTACTGGCTAACACGGTACTAAGATATACATCTTTACTGTATTCAGTATTGGCATATACCTTGGCACAGAGTGTGTTGCTGCATTTTTTCATACAAAAAATGCAGCAACACACTGTGCACCAAGATATATGCAAACGCTGAATTGTAGCCACCGTAGTTTATTATGCTCACTTAAATAGCGCCTTCATATTCTGCAGTGTTTTATAGTTAATGTCATCGCTGTCCCCAATGGGGCTCACAATCTAGATTCCCTATCAGTATGCCTTTGGAGTGTGGGAGGAAACCGGAGAACATGGAGGAAACCCACACAAACACGGGGAGAACATATAAAATCCTTTCAGATGTTGTCCTTGGTGGCTTTTTAACCCAGGACCCCAGCACGACAAAACCACTGTGCTAACCACTGAGCCACTGTGCTGCCCGTTCTTCACATCTACATCACTCTGTTAGGAGATGCTGGTCAATTTAGATTTTTTTTTGTACACACAGTAGCTATCTATCACATGTGCTAGAAGCAGTAAAGCATAATGCCAGATACACTTTAATGGCCCATTTACGCTGCCCAATTGCGGCCGTTAAACACATCCATGTAAACAGAATGATCTTTAGTATGAACGTTCCGAGCAGAATGTGTTATTTTTACAAAACTGTTTCTTTTTACGCCTACTTATAAGCCGCCTCACTGACAAACGAGTGATTGGCTCATTCATTGGGTGATTGCCGACCTCCTTATATAGTCTAATTATTGGGAATAAGGGTATCTAAGAAGGTTCATTCCCGATTGTAAAACAGCCCTTAGGAAGTTTCCCCACCAAATACATTTATTGCCACAAGTGGTGACTCTAGTGGTGTCACAACCTGCATGATCACTAAAGTCTTAAAGCCCCCATTTCCTTTCAAACCATTGACCAAAATTAAAATAACGGTTAATCTTTAAAGAAACACAAACATTATTATCTCTAGTGCCCTCAGAGGGAAGGTCATGACTAGTGATTTTCGTAGTAAGGGGTTTATGACCTTGAATGGATGTAGGCCAGGATCACCCTCAGTCTATCCTCATTCATATATGTATTAAAATAAAAGTTAAATTACTACAAGGAGATATAGGAAAGATGTATATCTTCGTATCGTGTTAGCCAGTAGATAGAAAAATATTTAGACTTGAGAGTGTACCTAATTATTTGTACGAAATGTCCAACTGGGGGTCTGTATGTGGGGGAGACCGGGCAAAAACTGAGAACAAGGATGAATTCTCATCGCCACACAATAAGAGAAAAAAGAATGGATCTACCTGTGGCCAAACACTTTTGTATGCCCGGTCATAGCATGATGGATATGGAATTACTGGTATTAAAAGCTAACTTCAAATCTGAGAAAGATAGAAAGATTTGGGAATATAAACTTATGATGACCTTTGACACTCTTAGTGCTGGAATGAACGTGTCACATGGATTCATGTCTGTGTACATCAATTAAGGAATCTGCTTCTCTGACCTGGGGGCATCAAAACACAATACCAGACCCCAATCAGAGGGCAATAAAACTCTCACTCCTTATCTATGAACTGTTCCAATATTTATGTTCATCCCTCTGCCATAATGACAGTTCTGCTTCACGTCACATGTCTTACCTATTGCATTATTCCTGTGTCCTCTTGTGTATAAATATGTGATTCTTCAGTTTTTGTTTTAGTCTTTGCCTGATGAAGAGACCTGAGTAGTCTCAAAAGCTTGCAATTTGTTACCATCTTTTCAGTTAGCCATTAAAAGGTATCAACCACTGAGGACTCTCAAGTCTAAATATTTTTCTACAAGGAGATAGGAAGTGACCTGTTAAATTCCAGGTTTGCTGAAGCTGGGAACTCCATCCTTTTGCGCTCACAGTCTCACTGAGTAACTGAGTTTCATGTTCAGAATATGGTGTTCCCCTACCCTGCACTTCTTTTTGTGCCTAACCTTGATAACAGCAAGAGGGACTAAACAGTGCCTATGGCAGGAATCAATATAAGTATTTGGGCACAAATGAGCTGTAAAGTGTGTCTGGAGAGGAGTCTAACTTCCGTGGTATGACAGCGAGCATTGCAGCTATCTAAAGCCTGCATTGTGCAACAAAAAGCCTACAGCCCCAGCAGCGTGCAACTATGGAACAACAGCCCCAGAAGTGTGCAATTATGGAACAACAGCCCCAGCAGTGTGCAATTATGGAACAACAGCCCCAGTAGTAGCGTGCAATTATTGAGCAACAACCCCAGTAGTGTGCAATTATTGAGCAACAACCCCAGTAGTGTGCAATTATAAAACTACAGCCCCAACAGGAAGCAAAATGGAGCCACAGTCTCAACAGTGTGCAACAATGGAGCTAAAGATCCAGCAGTGTGTAACCAGGGAAATTCAGCTCCAGCAGAGCAGTGGGCAACCAGGGAGATACAGCCCCAACAGGGAGCGACAATGGAGCTACAGCCCCAGCAGTGTGTAACCAGGTAGATTCAGCCCCAGCAGTGTGCAACCAGGGAGATACAGTCCCAACAGGGAGCGACAATGGAGCTACAGTTATAGCATTGTGAAACCAGGGAGAATCAATCCCAGCAATTCGCAACCAGGGAGTTGAAGCTTTGCCAGTGTTCAGCCTGAGAGCTACAACCCTGGCAGTGCGCAACCAATAAGCTAAAGCCCCATCAGTTTGTAACCAGAGAACAACAGCCGGTCAATGTGCAATTAGAAAGCTATAGACCTGGAGGTATGCAATAACTTCAGGGAGCTATAATCCCAGAATTGTGCAACCAGGAGTGCACAGCCTCAACAGGGAGCATCCAGGGAGCTGCAGCCCAGCAGTGTGTAAAAAGGGAGTTATAAGTATTGGTTTCTTGACCCATAAACCTATATATGCCACCAGCGTATCAGAGGCTAGAACTAGTAGGTGAAGTAAGGCATCAAACTTGAAATGTTAAGCAACCAGCGATTGGCAACATGTTTTCTGATTGGCAGTCATTTAATAGGCTGTTTAGACACACCAATCACATCTGATAAGTGCCCCAAGTTGTTCTCAGCAGCACATGCTTTGTTTCCAATTTTTTAGTATAATTGAGTAGGAGGTTCTTCCTAAAAGTATCAACTACAGCCTGGCAGTGTGCAACCAGGGAGCTACTATCCTTGCAGTGTGCAACCAGGGAGCTACAGTCCTGGCACTGTGGAACAAGGGATTTACAGTCCTGGAAGAGTGCAACCAGAGAGCTACAGTACTGGCAGTGTGAAACCAGGGAGCTACAGTCCTGGTAGTG
>VIAB01002814.1:132268-147325 GCA_009801035.1 Oophaga pumilio | reverse complement strand
TCGCCCCATCCCATGTGGTAAGACTTCCGGCAATATGTCGCCCCTTCCCATGTGGTAAGGCCAACAGCAATATGTCGCCCCACATAAGTAGGTCTGGGAGATTTCTTATGACCCCATATATTCCCTTGTAGGATTCCATAGAACAGATTGACATTTATGGGATTGGCTGATGAGCGTATGGCTGCCATAAGCATTGTGGCCATGTCTGTCTGATTGGCGGAGAGCCAGCTGCTGAGACTACCATAAATGGAGGGGCCACAGTGACCATTTTTTATTTGCCTCATGTGGAGCTCATTCAGATGTCAGATTTTCACAGGATGCGTACGTGTCCGTGTATTTTTACAGCCCATGTGGTCCGCATCAAAACACAGACATGTCTAATTTTGAGCAACTTATCAATGCAAGTCTGTTGGGTCCATGAAAAAAAAAAAAAAAAAAATCGGACAGCAGTCAGATGCCACTGTACTGCGAGACTCACTGACTGTTCAATAAGAGTGGAAGACACCGCCATATTACATAATATATATTTTTTAATATTGCAACTGATGGTAGATTTTTTTTTTTTTTTTAAACCAAAGCCAGGAATGGATTCTAAAGGAGAAACAGTGAATGGATGGATGAGTGCACACATTAAGCATTTGCTGCAGACACTGCTGCACCAAAGACATGTTTCTTTGCAGGAAAAATGCTGTTTGAAAAAGCGCACATTTTGCATTCATTTAAATGGGTGAAAAACGCAGCAAAAACGCTGAATGAATTGACATGCTGCAGATGGGAAACTTTCAAATCAGCAAGGAGCAAATAAGCAGCGTGCGCATGAGACTTCAGAACTTTCACTCTGTACTGTAAAACATATAGTTTTAGGATCTACTCCTCCTTTTGGCCTTTAAAATAAAAAACACATGAAAATTACTAAAGTTTAAAGGGGTTGTTCTAGTAGTGGACAGCTCCTTTAAATGAGTATTTAGTCTGAAATCAGATTATAGGAAAATAAGTCATAATAGTCATTATTGCTAAGGTATATTATTGTGGATGTTTTATTGCAGAAGTTTCTGCCACTGAAAATCAGTTCCATTTTGTTAACCTGAATGAGGGTTATTTCTGCGTATGTGAAGGGGGCTGGCTAACCACTTCTATAGCTAATGCAGCACACTTCTGTACGTCAGAGAAGGGGACTGGCTGAGCACTTTCTATAGCTAAGGCAGCGCACTTATATACGTCAGAGAGGGGGGCTGGCTGACCACTTCTATAGCTAAGGTAGTGCACTTCTATACGTCAGAAGGGGGCTATCTGAGCACTTCTATAGCTAATGTAATGCAGCACACTTCTATATGTCAGAGAAGGGGCTGACGTTGCTAGTGCATTGAGCAGTCAAGCGCCCCTCTTTACAAACTGCAGTCATGTGCAGACACCTCAGGATGTGAGGGCAGGCTCACGCCTGGAAGCCATACTGCCGATAACCAGGAGGGAGCAACCTCTAGAGGTCAGGTGGCCTGATACACTGTTACTTGTATGTTACATAAATTACTGTATATAGCTACATTCTAAACGGTTTCTTTACCTGAAAAACAAATTAAATGGAACTAGTCAGGTCACCCAACTGTCCCCATATCCAAAATAGAAGTATGCATATATTTTTTTTTCTAAATTCTGTGCTTCATGTAACTATCTAGAGCCCCAATGTATGAAGAATGAAGATTAATTCTTCAGCGTTGCACACTAGTCCGGTGTGGTGTCTCTAATCATAAGGCGATGTTCAGTATGTGTAAGCCAAAAAAAGGAGTGGGTGATAAATACAGGAGTAGTGACGTGTTTCTATGATACTTTTCCTCTGATTGTTCCTCTTCTGATTTTGGCTTACAGATACTGAGGTAAAATACTGAACGTGTGACCGTGGCCTTGCCCTGCCTTCAGTCCCTGTTATGGTAGAACCATTGTGCCGGCTGTAAGTCACACCCAGGAAGACAGGATTGGAAGGTCTGAGGAAATCTGGTGGGGTGGAGACTGGCCACAACGGACTACAACTGACGACTTATATGCACAGCTGATAAAAAACTTAATACTTTAAGCACTGGGGCTTTAGAAAGTTAGTAAAGGCACATGAGAGCTCATACCCCTAAGCATACCGCTATATTCTGTGTTGTGTATACAGCGCCATCATATTCTGCAGGTATTTACATCATCACTGCCCCCTTTGTGCTTCACAATCTAAATTCCCTATCCGTAAAGGGTATGCCACACTAAACAGCGTCGCTAACGAGATCGCTAAAAAACGTCACTATTTAGCGATCTCGTTAGTGACGCCGGTGTGTGTGGCATGTAGCAACGACGTGGCCCCTGCTGTGCCCCTGCTGTGATCTCGTTCATCGTTCACATCGTTCTGGACCCTATTTTTATCGTCGGCGTCCCGCTGATGAGCATATATCGCTGAGTGTGGCACCTTTTTGTGAGCGATGTGCGATGTTTTTGTACCGCCAAAGTCGTTAAGGAGATCGCTAACCGCGATAGCGTCCTTAACGACATCGCTAAATTAGGCAGCTACTAGCGATATTATAACAATCACGCTAGCGATCTCATTAGTATGCGACTTTAACGATATCGCTAGCGGGATTGTTTAGTGTGGCAGTACCTTAAGTCTCTGGAGTGTGGAAGGAAACCCATGCAAACACAGGGAGAGGATGCAGACATTGTCCTTGATGGGATTTGAACCCAGGACCCCAACACAACAGTGCTAACCACTGAGCCATCGGGCTGCTATAATAGTGATTGGTGAACAGCAGAGAACTTCACATGTTCCCTTTAATGCTCAATGCCAATTTAGAGTGGTTTCTTGTATCCCTTGCCAATATTGGTGTTTGTTCACACCAAACATTAAACTAAGGCCCTGATTCATGAATGTGCTCTCACTAGTTTTCTGGCATAAAATGCCTTCAGCTGTCACCAAATTTTTGCATTGGTAAGCTTCTTAAAACATTCTCACTTTAGTGATCTATGTTTAGGCAAGAAATGTACTCCAGTCTCTGGGGGCATGTGGGCATCTTGAGACTTGATTCACATTGATCAGTAAGGTCCCCTTATGGCATCCATATAACCCAGGCGTCTTGGCTATGTTACAGTAAAGGTCTGGGTATGTATTGTGGATGTAATGTGAACTGGATGGGAGAATGAATTCATCTCTCGGTGTGACAGACAATCATATCTTTGGCTGGCATAGATTTGCTCCAAGTTATGCCACTTTCTGGCAGAGGTTACAGTAAATTTGTCAGACCCCAGGAGGCTAGGCCCCTCCTAAGTTTTCTGAGAGCGTCAGAAAGTAAGTTGCAGATTAGTAGTAGTGTATGCCGTAATTTGCTTAGTTTTTTTCTACCATGAGTTGACGTACGTTTCTACGCCTAGAACTGCAGCTACAGAAATCTGCTAACCTTACCAGCGAGGTGATGCTGCATGTAGCGTTGATTGCCAGGGCACCCACAAGATGATCTGAAATGAGGATTGACTTTGGAAAAGGGCAGTTTCACATTTTTACACATGAAGCTTGAATAGCTTCATCAATGCTCCTCTTTCCCGATTTGTGCGGATTGTTATTTTATGATTAACGTCTTGTTAACCGCTGCTGGTTGTCCTGACTGTGGTTTACGGCTGCTCAAACTGATAGTCTGTGCTCCCACAATGCACCACTCTCTGGTATCATTCCAAATCGGCGCAAGATAAAGGTGCAGACGTGTCAGATTTTGTGTCCGTGGAATGCAGTGGGCTGCAGTATGTACAGCCTTCAAAAGGGAATTCTAACGTATACAGGCCCGCGTTCACTGGACAGAGGGTAAAACACTGGTTTTGGCTGCCATGTCGGCATAGCTTTATACACTGCGTGCATAAGTGACATAACGTTCAGTACCTTTTTTGAATGTTTTGGGTGACTTCCATACACTGCAAAATATGGAAGGCACATCTCAGATTTTTTGAATATCTGACCTACACCATAACTGGATTTTTTATTTTTTTATTTTTTTGGTGTTTAACTCCGCATTTAGCAATCAAAGTGTTAAGTGTTGTTTTCTTGACTCCTTCCATTGAGGTTATTTGAGCACTGTATGGCGGTGGTAATTTAGCACTGTACAAATTGCTTGTACTACTTATGCACTATGGGGAAGTCACTGAAAGGCACTACATGGGGTCCATCCCTTCTAAAGCCCCTCATACACATTAGATAGTTCTTCCAAAAGCTCTCACCTAACCCTCCCATAAACAGGAACATTCACTCTGCCGAAACTTTTGGGATTTTCTTTAAAGAGCCACTAACAGACATCTCTGGTGGCGGCTTATCTCATTATGGAGAACAGGGATAGTCAGTGCACAGTAATGTCTGGGAAAAGTTGGTTGGTCGCATGCATCAATATCAATGGTTGTGCCTGTCATTAATGTATATGAGGGCCTTAAGGTTGGATTTGCAAGTAGTTTCTCCTACAATGTGAAGAAAGTGAGAATTACAGGAAAAGAAGCCCCACATATGGCTATGCCAGTGAGCACATGTGTCAACATATCACTTGCTATTTTCTGGGGATCCCACAATATGGACCACTGCTATTGATGAGAACTGAGAGCACTCAGGCGCTGATTAGAGAATTGTATCTCACTGCTATTGAAATTAATGAGGCTAAGTTATTTAGATTTGAGAGTCCTCAGTGGTTGATACCTTTAATGGCTAACTAAAAAGATGGTAACAAATTGCAAGCTTTCGAGACTACTTAGGTCTCTTCATCAGGCAAAGACTAAAACAAATTCTGAAGAATCACATATTTATACACAACACAGCACAGAAACAATGCAATAAGATAAGACAAGTGACGTGAAGCAGAACTATCATTATGGCAGAGGGATGAACATAAATATTGGATCAGTTCATAGATAAGGAGTGTGAAAGTTTTATTGCCCTCTGATTGGAGTCTGCTATTGTGTTTTGATGCCCCTAGAACAGGGGTGGGGAATTATTTTTCTGCCAAGGGCCATATGGATATTTATATCATCCTTTGGGGGCTGTACAAACGCCGCCCACAAAGTACATCCTGACTCTGGAACCGGTGTTAGGACGTAATCTTTCATTGCATGCCCTTCAGCGTTCAGTAGTGAACACTGCGTGTTGTGCCCAAAGAGCAGGAAGAAATTAATGAGCTGGTGTCAATCAAAACACAGCTCCCTGCCAAAGCACTGCAGTCCCTGAGAATCTGCCCGGGGGCCGGATAAAAGGTCATCGAGGGCCGTAAATGGCCCTGGAGCCTGAGGTTCCCCACCCCTGCCCTAGAAGGTCAGAGAAGCAGATTTCCTTAATTGATGTAGAAGGACATGAATCCGTGTGATATATTCATTCCAGCACTGAGAGTGTCAAAGGTCATCATGAGCTTGTATTCCCAAACCTTTCTATCTCTCTCAGATTTAAAGTTAGATTTTAATACAAGTAATTTCATGTCCATCATGCTATGACCGGGCATACAAAAGTGTTTTGCCACAGGAGGCTAAGTTGTAATACAAGTATAGCACCTGGGTGGTCATGATACTACGGCCCTCATTCTATGGATCTGTGGGGGGGTTTAAGCTGTGGAACAAACATCAATTAGCAGGTTATGGCATTTCCGCTTTGTGGATGCTGAGAACTGCTGTCCCACCTTTGCAGGTCCCCATATATACTTGCATTTCTTTTTTGTATTTCCTTTCCATTAATGAAAGAAATGGGAACGCTCTAGAGTGTTATGTACATGGATACCCTAAAAGGCAGTATCCCTTAAATGAGTCTTCTAGCTGAAATTCAGTATTCGTTAATAGTTAAGAAGGTTGTCCAAAATAAAATGGCTTAAAGAAGCTGTAATAAAATAAAAGCAAGTATAACCAATACATAAATGTGAAGTCCTCCCCCACCACTACGCTTTGCTTCATTGGTTGCTTACTGCATCGTTGTTGTGCCACTCATCAATATGACCGTCGGCCAGCTCTCCTGTGCTGTACACCTCACTACTGAGTCCTGTGACTGGCTGCAGCGGTCATATGTATGGCTCCTAGTCTTAGATGCAAAATAATCCGACTAGTGATAAAAGGTTTCATTTTTTATATGGTTACTCTGGTTAAAGATTTATTTAAAAAATGCTGTACAGCACTCTTTGGGAACCTAAAGGGAGGAGGGGGATTAGGGTGCAGTAATACTTGACAGGAGACTCAGTGCACCAAGACCTACATCAGCTTGTTTGTGCCTTCTCCTGTATTTGTGTGTGATGCATTTGTATCACCCCCACACTCCAAAAATGTAGCGGCTAGGTATTTGGCCTCATGTGCTATTACCCCTAGCATTTGTGGAATTGAGTCAACACCAGGGGTCTAAAACTCGGCTGGGTATATGGGCAGCATTTAAAAAAAAATTTAAATTTGGGCGGCTGCATTCTTTGAAGGATAGTGACATTTTTAGTGATACATTTTTTTTATCTATACACCTTTTGAACATTTTTGCTGCGTTTTTTATTTTAGAGCTTTTGTCGTTATGGATGTGGTGATAACAAATGTCCGCTTTGTTTACTTTAGCTTATATGTAAAAGCACCTTTAGTGGCAAAATATTTTTTCATGCTTTATTTTTTTTTTTACATTTTTACAATTATTTCCCCAAATTGGCCACATATAGTAATATTGTCTTACAATTAGCACTATATAGTAATTCTAGCAAACATCTTGTAGCAATGCCCCCATCCTTGTTGCCTTGTACTAGTGCCCCATCCTGGTCCCCTTCTTGTAGTAATGTAACCTTGTGTTCATCTTGTAATGCTGCCCCATTCTCACCCCCATATTGTAGTCATGTCCCCATTCAGGTCCCCATATTGTAGATCCCTTGACGATCGCGACCCGGTGCAGGAGCCGCTGTCGGCAGCACTTTATTTCAGTTTAATGTGTGTTCTTGGATGCACATTCAGTTGAAATCTATTGCTCTGCACAGTAATACAAATGCAAGCCAGAGGCCAGCAGCTGACATCTGCATGTTGGCGCATGGCAGTGATGTACACTGCCGCATCGGCATGCCAATGTCAGCATTCAGCTGAAATAAACCTCTGCTGTTGGCAGCCCCCTGGACCAGGCAGGATCGCCAAGGAGTCTACAGTGCCTGCATGAAGCAACCTCAGGGGCCGCATGTGGCCCGCTGACCACGCTTTTGAGACCCCTGATCAACACGGTCCGATTTCCTAAACAGCCTATCTTAATACATGCCATGAATATTGGAATAGTGAGTCAGTGTACAGGTGCCGCCACAAAGTGACCATTGATTGCATACGTGCTCGGCTTTACAGCAGTTTTCAGTAACCACCTCTGCACGGAGATACTGTTTCCAATAGAGCATTACTCATCTTCATCTTGTAATTTACATCCTTAAACTGTTGTCAGAACATATAGAAATTTCTGGCTCCTAAATAGTGTAGCACTGAGCCACTTTCAGTAGCATACTCGTCAGTGTGATTAGATGAAGCTGACCTTTCACAGAAGTCAAAAGAACTTATATTAGACTGTCAGTGCCAGGAATGCTGTGACCGATACAGCCAATTATCACTTTAGATGACGACTTTAGAACATATTGCAAAACCAATTAACACATTCCCAGATATACAATCTGAAATATTCAGCACGTTAGAAATAGATGTAGATGTTAGCATTGTGCTTTATCTAACATGAGTGAATATGCATGATAAATACAGTATATGTGTATGTTACTACACAGAGCATGTAATATTACCTAGAAATAGATGGTAGAGCAGTAGGGCAGTTATTTCTTATAGTTCATAAAACAGGGCACTACTGCAAAGATGGCAGCTTCCATATATTTACTCTAATAGGGTGAACAATATTGATGGAAATAAGCCAGCCATTCTCTGATATATGGGATGTGTCTAACGTCGCAGTGTAACCTATAGGACTCAGACGGGCGCATTATACGAGCAGGTGAGGTCCAAGTAAAAATCAGACAGCGCATTGACCAATGTAATTTAATAGAGCTGTTCAGATGACATTTTTTATCACATTGTTCGTGTGCAAAAGAAAAATTGAAGCATTCACTATTTTCTTCTGTATTTCAGATGAAACTTGCCCATTCTAGTCTTTTGGTGCGTAAAAAAAAAATCTGATCTCATACAGATTCATACTGGATTTATTTTTTATGTATACATTTCCATCATCAACCTAGGAAACTATTTGATCATACATATTATAACGCTGATGTAGAAATACAGTTGCCACACAGATGACAATATGGATGAAAATTGGATGATTTCTCATATGCTTAGCCTCTAAAGATGTTTAAAGAGTTACATTTATTTCAGCAAACCAACTTACCATATACTGTACACTCGAGTATAAGCCGACCCGAGTATAAGCTGAGGCACCTAATTTTACCACCAAAAACTGTGAAAACGTATCGACTCGAGCTTAAGCCGGGTATGCATTGTCCCCTCATCCCTATCCTTGTATGCATTGCTCTCATAAAAAAAAAAAAAAAATCATTATAGTTACCTTTCTGTGCTCCCTCGCAGTGTCTTGTTCCAGTGCCAGCAGCTGCTTTATGATTGTAAGCAGCACATGGCAGGGACGGGCAATCATGTGTGCCCGCTACTTAAGAGAAATGAATAGTCACCTTGTCTCTGCTATATTCATTTTTCTTAAGTAGCGGGCACACGTGATTGCCCGGCCGCTGCAGAAGTCGGCTGCTGCAGCTGACACTGTTCGGGCACTATTACAGAGAAATGAATATTCACTGCTAGGACAGTGAATATTTATTTCTCTTTAACAGCGGACACAGGAGTTAGCCGCAGCCGCCGGCTCCTGCCTCCTGTGACCCGCTGCTGCCACTCCCCCTCTGTATTCTGGAACCTTCACTCAAGTATAAGCCGAGGGGGGCGTTTTCAGCACAAAAAAAGTGCTGAAAAACTCGGCTGATACTCAAGTTTATACGGTAACTTTCCCAAAGAAAAAATCATTGATTTGCACAGGCAAGTTAAAGGAAGCCAAGATGGCTATCTGTTCCTACAGATGAAATTGTACGCAGAGTTCACAAGTTCAGAGTTAAAGGGGGTTTTCCCATAAACAAAGTACATTTCATCAATAGATCTTGAAATAAAAATAAGGTCCACAATTGAATGTGTTAAAAAATGTCTCTGCTGAGATAATCTTATAAATGTGCCCCTGCTGTGTACAGTGTAATGGCCGTGTCTGTCCGTGCATCAAGCATCAGGAAAACCTAGGAAAAAAAAATCATGCTTTCTGTGAGAAAGCTGGAGCTACGGCATATCTGGAACTTACAACAGAACAATGTTCCCACACATTCTTCTAAGTCAAATAAGAATTGGTTCAGAAGTCCTGTAAGATTCTGGGGTGCACATCAGTCACCTGGCTTGAACCCTTTGATTGGATTTCAAGAAGGCTTTGCAAAGCTAAGAATATTAGTGAACCAGACTAATGAGGAATCGGCGATTCATTATGAATGCTATCAGAAGCTGTTGTTGTCTGGCTATTAATGATAACCAAATAGATTCAGAGGACTCTAGCCCAGCAGTCCCATGAGTAGTGTGTTTGTTATGGTTGGGGAACCTGCTAACCTCCTACCTGCCAACATCTCCAGTGTGTCTGCCTTGTTTGTTCCAGTAATGGCACATATGCAGTAGATCTCAGCAAAGTGACATATGGTGTGTACATAGTTTTACAGATTGATTGCAAGTCCCCCTGAGCCATGGGGGTGGTAACATGCTCATCAATAGTAATAGATGGCCTCTTTCTGGTGTGATTAACATATGGCCAGGAGACATTTATCACAAACCAGCGTCAATGACACAAGCCAGTGTGCAGGTCACAAGCATGCTAGTATGCTTCACATTGCTTGTACTATTGGTGTAGGCATGTGATGACGTATCCTAGATGGATGTTAATTAAGCAAAAAATCGGGGGCCGGGCTGTGTAGCTATTTGGGAGAGTGCCACCATCTCTAGCAAAATTCTTTGTTGAATCGAATACAGCATGAAAGTTACTCATTACACTATGAGTTTCCACAAAGAGCACCACTTGAATGGCAGGGAAGGATACCATGGGCCTCATTCATTTCTCAAACCACCCTTGTAAGCTGAGCTCTGACCCTTTTACTGAATGAGGACCGATATCTTTATCATGTATGAACTACGTAAGGGAAATGGTGTTCTAATTTTCATGACCAACCTTGTAACATCCTTCTGAGAAAATAGAAAAAGAATAACATGTACAAAGTGGAATTGTACCCTGTGCATAATAGTGTGCTCTGTAGAATAGCAAATCGGCTAAAGTAGGATATGGTTGTGTTTTCATCTTTGCTTCTTCAGATCCCAGTTCTGATCTGTCACTACACCTTAGCTGCAATGTCATTCACCTTTTGCCATTCTGAGAGTTTGTTGTGTGCTTGATAGCCAAAACATGCTTCATCTTGGAGGTCACTTTCGAGAGAGTGAAATGTTGACCTGAGCCTCCAGAACTATGCTTGGTTGGTTTTATTGCAGTTAGTCTGAAATATACATGGTAAGGGCAAAAATCAGTAAGGAATCTGTAAAAAATATTTAGAATTGAGAGTCCTCAGTGGTTGATACCTTTTAATGGCTAACTGAAAAGATGGTAACAAATTGCAAGCTTTCGAGACTACTCAGGTCTCTTCATCAGGCAAAGACTAATACAAAATCTGAAGAATCACATATTTATACACAACACAGCACAGAAACAATGCAATAGATAAGACAAGTGGATTTATGTCTATTTACATCAGTTAAGGAATTTGCTCCTAAGACCTTGTGGGGGCCGGGCATCACAAAACATTACCAGACCCCAATCAGAGAACTAAAACTTTCACTCCTTATCTATGAACTGGTCCAATATTTATCGCCACAACTGTTTATCACTCTCCCATATTGACAGTTCTGCTTCACGTCACTTGTCTTATCGCATTATTTCTGTGCTGTGTTGTGCATGAATATGTGATTCTTCAGATTTTGTATTAGTCTAGCCTGATGAAGAGACCTGAGTAGTCTCGAAAGCTTGCAATTTGTTACCATCTTTTCAGTTAGCCATTAAAAGGTATCAACCACTGAGGACTCTCAATTCTAAATATTTTTCTATCTACTGGCTAACACTGTACAAAGATTTACATCTTTACTGTAAGGAATCTGTAACCCTGAGTATGCCAGGTTCTCCCATGTGAGCTGCTCCTTGTACTGAAGTGGTGTAGGCACAGAGATGAGGGCACTGCAGAAGTCTATGTTGTGAGGAAACTGACTGATTCTATTATGGAGGAGCTGTTTATGCTTCACTTTTCCCCCGCGTTAGTTTTAACATCTCATACTTTGTTTTAAAGCGTGTAAAGAATTGTTATCTAATGCAAGAGCTGTGGGGGCGAATCTGCAAATCGTTTTTATAGCTTTGTACAAAAATTTCTTCAGTTAATGTTCTTTATTGCAATTTGTGCAGAGCATCTGTCAATATAAAAGTACTTAAGGCTGCAGTAATAAGGCTATGCTTAGTGAAAATGCAATGTTTGTCTCATTCCAGCCATTGTCTTTCTTCCCACAGTGGCTTGCGAAAGTATTCACCCCCTTGGGTTTTCACTTATTTTGTTACTTTAAAACCTGTGTTTAAATATTTTTAAATCCAATTCGTGTGTGATGCATCAGCACTAAATAGGTCTAAGTTGGTGAAGTGTAGTGAGAAAAATATAGGCATAAATTAAATTTATATGATCAAATAACTTGAAAGGAACCTGTCAGCATGATTGTGCACAGTAACCTACAGACAGTGTCAGGTCAGTGCCGTTATACTGATTAAAATGATACCTGGGTTGTAAAATCCATCATGTGGTTGCTGTGTAATCTATATTTTCAGTTTTGAGTTAATAATATGCTCGTGCTCTGGGGCAGGGCTGGGGTCGGGGTCTTCATGTGGTGCTCCGATTAGGTATTCATCTGTATGGCTTCTGACAGGTCACTGATCCCTCAGTGACCTGCCCCCTAGTTTCCATAATGAATATTCTATATATTTTGGGAAAAAGAAACTCTGCAGCATGATAGCTTATGTAATGAGTTATATAAACACACATTTGTGTGATGTAATCCTGAAGTACATGAAAAAAGTTTGAAAATGGCGGCTGCACCTGTACAATAGCAGCTATCTGTGATCCAACAGCTGCTATTGCGTCGTCGGCGCCATCTTACTAGAGAAAAAAAAATTCCTCCTACAAGGTGGCGCCGCCAGCAACTGCCCAGTAGCAGCTGTTGGCGATGGCAGGAGCATATCATTAACTCAAACCTGCAAGTAAAGATTAAACAAGACGGATTTTATCAACCAAGGTATTATTTTAATCAGTGTAACGCTGCAGACTTGACACTGTAGGTTACTGTGCATAAAACTGCTGACAGGTTCACTTTAAGATTGGCAGGTGCATATGTATTAACCGTTTTGCTATGAAGCCACTAAAAAATTCTGGTGCAAGCAATTACCTTCATAAGTCACATGCTTAGTGAAAGGAAGTCCACCTGCGTGCAAGTATCGTGTGGTCTGTCAGTATATACACACCTTTTCTGAAAGGCCACAAAGGCTGCAACAGCATTAAGCAAGAGGCACCACTAACCAAACACCATAAAGACCAAGGAGATCTCCAAACAAGTCAGGGACCAAGTTGTTGAGAAGTGCAACTCAGGATTGTGTTATAGAAAAAAAAATCCCAATCTCTGATTCACCGGAGCACAATCAAATCCATCAGATGGACAGAATATGGTACCACAACAAACCTGCCAAGAGAGTACCACCCACCAATATGCTAGCCTGGGTAAGGAGAGCATTAATCAGAAAGGAAGCACAGAGAATAAAAGTAACCCTGAAGGCGCAGCAGAGTTCCCAAGCATAGACTGGAGTATCTGTCCATATTACCACAATAAGCCGTACACTCCGTAGAGGTGGCCTCTAAAGAAGAGTGGACAGAAAAAAAACAGTTACTTTCACACAAAGACAGTAAGGCTCATTTTGAGCTTGCCAAAAGACGTGGTAGACTCCCCAAATGTATTGAGGAAAGTGCTGTGGTCAGATGAGACCAAAATTGAACTTTTTGACCACAAAGGTAAACGCTATGTCTGGTGCCAAACCAACACAGCTCATCACTCCAAGAACACCATCCCTACAGTGAAACTTGGTGGCAGCATCATGCTTTGGGGATGTTTTTTTACAGTAGGGACAGGGAAAATGGTCCGAGTCAAGGGGAAGATGTATGATGTGAAATACAGGGATACTCTTGAGCTAAAGCTGTTTGTCTGTCATTGATAAGAGTGGTTTAAAGGAAAACATGTAAAGGTTTGAGTAGCCTAGTCAAAACCCAATTGAGAATCTGTGGTCAGATTGAAGATAGATGGTTTCCTCTGAACAGCAAACTTCAAGAAGCTGGAGCAGTTTTGCCTTGACGAATGGGCAAAAATCCCAGTGGCAAGTTGTGGAAAGCTCAAAGACTTATCCAAAGCGACCTTCAGCTGTAATTTCCCTAAAAAGAGGCTCTACAAAGTACTTACTTTAGGGGGGGGGGGGTGAATAGTTATGCACACTGAAGTTTTCAGTTATTTTGTTATATAGTAATGTCCCACCCTGGGACGATGTAAAAATGAAAAAAAAAAACGTGTAAAATTATTTTTAAAAAAATCCCTAAATAAAAAAATAAATGTATTTCCCCAATGCTTACTTTAGGGGGTTGAATAGTTATGCACACTGAAGTTTTCAGTTATTTTGTTTTATTTGTTGTTTGCTTCACAAGAAAAAGAAAACCTGATGCAAACTCTCAAACATGAAATTCCAGGTTGGGAGGTAGCAAAACATGGGAAAAAATGTCAAGGGGTGAACACTTTCACAAGCCACTGTACATTGAAGTCTTGGGATCAGTGTAGGAGAAATCAGTCTACCATAGCACATCCAAGCACAGATTGAGTACAGGAAATTGCATCAGTAGAAAAACAAAGTTTACATAATACTACTGTCTGCAAGAGCTGTATATTTTGGATAGGTTCACACAATGCGGAATTGTGCCACTATTCCATTTATCTCAGTGGAGACTGCAGAAACGCACATTCTGCAGGAACATTCACATGTCTAGAAATAATGTCAGAAATGGATCTGAATGTTTTAATCCCTGATCCTTGGTGCCAAACACTAGATCCAACTGCCTAGTGTGATTTGGTGAGCATCTCCAAAAAACAAAAAGCAAAAGAAGCTTTGAGAAAGTCTTGAGTACACCTCGCAGTATTAACCCCTTCAATCCCCAAGCCTGTTTTCACCTATCAGTTTGAGTTAACCCTGGAACGCTTAAACGGATCCCACTGATTCTAAGGTTTTTTTTTTCATGACATATTGTACTTCATGATAGTGGTAAAATTTCTTCGATATGACTTGCATTTATTTGTTAAATATAAATTTGGCAAAAGTTTTGAAAATTTAGCTATTTTCAAACTTAATTTTTACGCCCTTAACCCCTTTCTTCCATCTGGCGTACTATTTCGTCTATGTGCCCTGGAACTTAATTCCCATGGACGGAATAGTACATCATGTGCGATCAGCTGCGCTCTCGGGGGAGGAGGGGGCGCAGCTGATTCTCATAGCTGACACCCGGCACTAAGTGCCAGGAGCGGTTATGGACTGCTCCCGGCACTTTAACCCCTGGCACACTGCGTGCTTCCCTGAGTCCCTCAGAACAACGCAATGTGATCGCGTTGTTCCGAGGGCCTCCTCCCTGCAGGCCTCCGGATCCAATATGGCCGCAGGGTCCTTCCAGGTCCTGCAGGGAGGTGGCTTCTCAGTGCCTGCTGAGAGCAGGTGTCGGCAAGCCACATGCACTGCCTGTCAGAACGCTGATCTGACACAGTGCTCTTCAAAGTAGTAATGTCCCACCCTGGGACGATGTAAAAATAAAAAAAACGTGTAAAATTATTTTAAAAAAAAATCCCAAAATAAATGTATTTCCCCAATAAACACATTATTGTTATGTAAATAAAAAAAAC
>VIAB01002814.1:72014-87745 GCA_009801035.1 Oophaga pumilio | reverse complement strand
ACACGGGTCGGCTTATACATGAGTATATACGGTAACTTTATTCTGTATGTCAGTAAGATGATGGTGCTGCCAAACTTCTACAGTTGTATTACTTTTATACAATAAATACTCTTTGAAAATAGAAACCTTAGTTTGAGTCGCCATAGTCTGAAAGTCATACGTTTCTTAATCTTTTTGTCCGCAGAGCTGTGTAAGTTCTAGATAAAGTTTTGCTTGGCAAGCTGTAGTTTTCAATTATAGTATTTTAGGGTGCATACGAATTTCGATCACTTTTAATCCCTTTGGTTATATATACTATTATGAAGGGACAAAAAACCCAGAAAATCTGGAAATGTGTTTATTTCACTACTTTTGCGCAATAATATTTTTTCTCTTTTGAACCATCGTGTTCTGAGAACTCCAGCATTTATCGTTTTTCAGCTACAGTTTTGGTTCGGTTCCATTTTGGTATACTATGACTTAAATTGATCACTTTCTATAGTTCATAATTTTTTTTTTTTTTTAACGGCGTTCGCCATTTGGGATTAATAATATTGTATATAGTTTTATAGTACAGGTCCATACAAATAAAGCAATAAAAAATAAGTTTTTTTAGGGGATTGTGTGTTTTGTAGGTTTGTTTTTATCACAATAATTTTATTAATACTGGGATCTGTTTTTCTTTAGCGTTTACAATTTATTTTTATACTTGTTTGTTTTTAACAATACTTACCATCTGAGAAGGGGATTTGAACCTGTGATACTTAGCTCACATTGATAATACACTGCACCACTTGTGTAGTGCAGGGCAATACATAGCCTCTTCCACCCAGACTCCAGTGAGATCTGATAGGCTGAGGTATATGATGGACACGGAGTTCATTATGAGACCTCATGTTGCCATAGCTACATATTGTCTCTTCTCGATCTGTGGGGAGGCAGATGGACTCAGATTGCAATTTCATTGACAAACCCTTCAGACGCCGCTGTCAGTCTAGAGCTAGCTCCATTCCCAGCACATGCAGGCATTTGAAGCTTTCCCACTATCGTTTCGGAACTGCATGTTATAGAAAGTGATAGTAATCAGACGATCTTCTCGCTGACACGATATAAACACGCCATAACAGAACTGGAGACGGAAAGTTGATACTTATGTGCCTTGGGACTAGTACATTAGGGGAAATCTAGAGTGTCAACAAATTGGACTTGTCCTATCTTCCTGTGAGACTAGACCGGCCATAGGAGACCAACTGTTCTCATAAGCAAGGCTGGTAACCCTTTCTCCTAATCGTGGCTTTGCATCCTGCCATAGCAGTGCTTGTGCACCGGTTTATTATGCTGATGCTGCCTGGAGTTCTGTGGAATAATTGGCCATGTTGCAGAGTTCACTGTTGACTTTGTACTCTGTTTATCTCTTGCCTTTAGTCTTCAATTATCTCTGGGGATTGCATTCATTGGCAGACTGTTTTCTACAGCTGTTGATTTAAAAAAAAATAATAATGTACAAATGCTTTTTCTCAATCTTTGATTTCTTTTTATTTTTTTCTGTTGGGCATCTATTACACATAATTGAACAGAATTTAGGATACTCCTGCCAGATGGATTCTATGGTTGCCATGGAGATAGTTGGGCCATAAATGAGACCCCAGCTGATGTGTCTATCATTTCAAAGAGCTTTTTGAAGCTTAACCCTTTATAGAATATCCAGATGCACATAGCGATATAAGGTTGGGTGCAATTTACTTGATTACAGAGGTGGAATTTGGCGGTCACTAATGTCATTGGAGATTTATGTAGGCTATGGGCTACATCGAGTGGGCTAACATATATTCTTCATTTTGGGAAGTAAGACTTCTCCTACATGTAGTTTAATTAGACTTGTTGGAGAATTTATTTTTGCACATGTGAAATTTAAATACAGTTAAAAAAAATATATAAAAGTCGCCACATCTAAACATGTGATGTTACAGGAGGCACACTTCCTTTTTTTAGAACCCATTTACTCTAGCCGTTGGTCTTGTTGAATGCACCTGAAAGTTAGTACCTGAAGCAATGAAGTTCTTTGCATTTTCTCAAATCTTCATGTACTCGAATGAAGTACATATAAAGCATAGAAGAAGGGGGCCGCGTGTGAGCCACAAAAGTCTCTGCGTCTAGTGCAGTCTTTGAATTCCTTAATACGCTGGACTTTGAAGGCGTGGTCCAGCCTAGTGCAAATTTTCAGCAAGCATGATAGTTTGCCAAATCCTAAATGTGTACTGTTAGGATTAGACCCTGCATGCCCATTCTACCAGTCATCAGGTGACCGCAAGATTGTGACTTGCATACTTGCAGTCATGTGCCTATCAGCTTGTTGCACTAAGAAGCAGATGAGCAGCCAGTGAACAAATCGCATACTTGCATCACCTGACGAATCCTAACAGTATTTATGATACTGTTGCAGAAAATTTACACTAGGCTGGATAACCCTTTTAAGAGCCATTTGAACACTTTCGAAGCCAAGTCAACTTTGTGGGGAGTCAGAAACAAGACGTTTAATAGAGTTAAGGGAGTTGTTGAGATTGGAAGACCTGTTGGTTCTCCTGTTAGGATACTCATCACTTGGGGATAGCTTTTACAAAGAACATCTGTACCTCTGGAGTTAGGACACCCCTAATTATCAATGCAAAGAAAATCATCCATTTTTGATCACACTGTTAATGCAGCTATGTACATTTATGCTGTACAACTAATATAGTCCCAAACAACTTTTATTGATGTATCCATTATGGACAGTAGGCGCAGACTAGAGTATTAGTAGTTCCATATTTTTATTGCACACTTCAGTGTTCATTCCTGGTATCTATAATCTAATACAATGTCATACGTGAGAATGTTTAGGATCCACCTGCAGAACGCAATCCGAATACTCATTATATATTGCTGTGAGCCTAGATTGCATTAAAACCAGGGGCAGAGCGCAGACTGACCTGCCCTGCATTGTGCAGACAATATATTAATGTGGCTGGGCAATTCATCATTTTCTCTGCACAGAATTTCAGCAATTTACTGTCTGATGTTCTCACCAATTATAGGTTATGATTTGTTAGGATATGTTCCCATGGTAAGTATTTGGTGAGTTTTTTGATGTTGCAGATTGTGTGCAGCATTTCTGCAGCAATTGGTAAATTAGATCACCGTACATGCATTTTTTTCATTGCATTTTTGAGCGAGTTTTATCTCTTGTATATCATGTTGTAAAAAAGCTTCTTTGTTTTTGATACAAACTAGTATTTGGCTGTGACAAAACTTTGATGGCCATGTGTGGGTTGCATGTGATTTTTGGTACCGTAATTTTCGGACTATAAGACGCATCGGACCATAAGACACACCCCAAATTTTCAGAAGGAAAATAGGGAAAAAAAAATAATGTGTCAAATGGGGGTCCGTCTTACAGTTCAAATTCAGCTTACCAGCGAAGGGATCTGCACAGGTAGAGGAGTGGTCACCGGGGTCGATCGGTGGTCCAGGCTGGTGCGGTGGTGGTGCTCTGTGGGGTGGCTGTGTCCGTGGGGTGTCTGTGCTCTGTGGGGTGGCAGTATACTTAAAAATCCTGTGGCGGTGGTCCCAATGCAACCTCCCTGTGCTCTATGGTGTGGTGGTGTCGGGACTCTGTAGTGTGGCTGCAGCGGGGCTCTGTGCTGCGTGGGGGGCTCCGCCGGCATTTCGTCAAAGGCCGAAAGCCCCCCGCATCTCTGTTGCTGCAACGTGGAGTCCTCCGGAAAGATGGCCGCCAGGGGCCTCCGGAAAGATGGCCGCTGGGGGCGGCGCATGCTCAGATTCAGATCTCCACAATGAGATCTTGTCCCGAGATCTCGGGACGAGATCTCATTGCCGAGATTTGAATTGGAGTATGCGCCGCCCCCGGCGGCCATCGTTCTGGAGGCCACCGCGTTGCAGCAACGGAGCTGCGGGGGGCTTTCGGCCTTTGACGAAATGCCGGCGGAGCCCCCCACGCAGCACAGAACCCCGCTGCAGCCACACTACAGAGCCCCGACACCACCGCACCACAGAGCTCAGGGAGGCTGCATTGGGACCGCCGCCACCGGATTTGTGAGTATATTGTGACCATAAGACGCACCCCCATTTTCGCCCAAAATTTTTTGGGGAAAAAGTGCGTCTTATGGTCCGAAAAATACGGTGTATATATCCACAGCAGATACCCACTAAAAATGAATGCGTTTTTTTACCTGTTTTTTCTGCATCTAATGCAATTATAGGGGGAAAATCAGCACATAATACTTAGCGTACTATGTTTAATAAAAAAAAAAAAAAGAATGGGCATGAGATTCCTGTAAATCCCATCCACTTAGCTAGAACTGCCAAGCAGAAATACAAAGTGACCAAAACCTTTCATGGGAACTTAGCCTTAGGCTGTGTTCACACTAGGTGTTTTTTCAGTGTTATGCAAATTTTCAGCTGCATTTTACAGTACCAAAGTCTGAGATTTTAGAAGTCTCATGCACACTACTTGTTTTTTTGTCATCAGTATTTTGTTTTTTGCACAATGGAACATGTCACTTTCATGGTTTTTTTCAGCCATTGACTCGAATGGGTGGTGAAAAATCGCTGAAAATCCGCAGCAAAAATGCAGGTATCCGGTTTTGAAGCGTTTTTTATGCCAAAATCTGATTAAATAAAAATCTCATTCTATTTTTTTGCACTAAACTTTCAGCATGCACGAAAGACAAATGTAGCATGACAAAAACGCACACAAAAAAAGCAGGCAAAACCTAATTTTCCTGCAGCTTCTTTCCTGCCAAGAAAGCAGGTTTCTTGCAGGGTAAAAAACGCCTAGTGTGAATATACCCTTAAGGTACTGTCACACTAATCGAGATCGCTAGCGATGTCGCTTAAGCGACACCAATTTTATGATGCAGCAGCGACATCGTCAGCGATGTTGCTGTGTGTGACATGTAGCAGCGATGTGACCCCTGCTGCGATGTCGCTGATCGTGCACGAACATTCTGGACCGTTTTTTGATCGTTGGCGTCCCGCTGGTGAGCCTGAATCGCTGAGTTTGACACCCTTTATGAACGACAAGCGACCTCGTTGGCGACCCATGTCAGCAGCGCAGGCGGGACTAGATTTTAACGCCCCTCAGCTCCGATTGGTGGCCACAACATCTAGTCCTTTGTGCGTTGTTGCGAGGATACTGTCGTGTGTGGGGTTTTTTGATCCTGTCAGAGTCGCTACAGCACTTCATCTTTGCCATTTATACAAGACGTTTTGGGATCCTAAAAAAATGAATCCGGGCAAACGCAATAGCGGCACAAACTGGATCGCAGTAGCTGCAAAGCAGAAGGCTAGCAGGACGCAGTATGGAACGATGCTGGAAATTCGTATGAACCACTTGCGTCGTCTTTTATGACGCGGACGTCCAATCACTAAGCAAGAGCTGTGACATATGACATACAGTGACCACCAATCTGTGCTGAGGGGCGTGGAAAAGGTTGCGCTCAATCTTTAACAATACATGCTGTGTGACAGGTCCTAACGACCGCCAATGTGGTGTTTATGAGATCTTCCTGTTTGGAAGCTACTAGCGACCATATAGCGATCACACCCAACGGTCTCGCCAGGTCGTGTCGTTGTCGTGATCGCTAGTGCGGTCACTTAGTGTGACAGTACCTTTAGAGTAAAAAGCTGCATGTTAGTATTTTTCTGTGTACAGAAACATCTTAAGCTTTCATTGAATGTTTCTAATTGAACTGTGCTTTTCTGCTTCTTTTCAGTTTGCAGAAGACATCTTGGGAAGTAACCATGGATAATCTGTTCCTGCCCTACTCCCTGTGGCATAAGACTCATGGAAGGCGCCATCTCTCCAGAATTGTTAGCATCCCTTGATTTATCAGGCCTGAACAACTATGGTGTTCTCAGCAATGCTTACACCTGTTCATCCCGTGACATCGTATAGCACACACATCATATATGTACATGGCTATACCAACGTAACAGCGCCTCAGCCTTCATTCCGTGGCAGTGTGGATCTCCCGCCAAAATACAGTCCAGTGGCCATGACCACAGCTGGTACCATATCGGTGAACACAACTGCTTCTCCCACGCCAGCAGCAAAAGATCTGTACGAGACCTTGAATTTACCCCTTCAGATAATACTCTCTGTCGTGATGATTATTATTCTGTTACTATCATTCCTTGGAAACTTTGTCGTTTGTCTCATGGTCTACCAAAAAGCCGCCATGCGATCTGCGATTAATATTCTCCTAGCAAGCCTGGCATTCGCCGACTTACTGCTTTCCATTCTCAACATGCCCTTTGCTCTGATAACGATCATTATAACGGAGTGGATTTTCGGAGAAGTGTTCTGTCGAGTATCTGCCATGTTTTTTTGGCTGTTTGTTATAGAAGGTGTGGCTATCCTGCTTATAATAAGCATAGACCGGTTTCTAATTATTGTACAGAAGCAAGACAAACTGAATCCCTATCGGGCAAAGATTCTCATTGTGATCTCATGGGCAACCTCATTTTGCGTAGCTTTTCCCCTTGCTGTCGGGAACCCACACCTACAAGTACCGTCGAGAGCTCCGCAGTGCGTGTTTGGCTACACTACTAATGCTGGATATAAAGCATATGTGATTCTTGTGGTACTTATTTTCTTTTTTATTCCTTTTATGGTGATGCTTTATGCTTTTATGGGCATATTGAACACTGTGCGGCACAATGCAGTCCGTATACATAGCCATCCGGACAGCATATGCCTCAGCCAGGCGAGCAAGCTAGGTCTCATGAGCCTTCAACGGCCTTTCCAAATGAATATAGACATCAGCTTTAAAACTCGTGCCTTCACTACCATATTGGTTTTATTCATTGTCTTTATAGTTTGCTGGGCACCATTCGCGACTTACAGCCTTGTTGCTACATTTAACAGTGACTTTTACAACAAGAGCAACTTTTTTGAGATAAGCACATGGCTTCTTTGGCTATGCTACCTCAAGTCTGCACTAAACCCAATAATCTACTACTGGAGGATTAAGAAATTCCGGGATGCGTGTTTAGATCTAATGCCCAAGTACTTCAAATTTTTACCCCAGTTACCTGGACACACAAGAAGGAGAATCCGCCCTAGCGCCATATATGTGTGCGGGGAACACAGATCTGTAGTGTGATTTTTTTTTTTCTCCTTACTGTGACTGCCATGAAATATTTTATGTGTTTCCAACTATTTCCCTTGTGCAAAAAGTGATGAATTCTGTTCTCTGCCAGGAAGCAATGTACATGAAAAAAACATGTTACCTCTAGGATTTTTGGTAAATCCATAGTCGAGAAGTACTCTGTCAGGTTAATGCTTACCAGGCCTGCAGTTGGTGTTAGTGCGGGCACCTTGAATGCTGCTACAATCAGTGGATGTGTCATTTTTCTGAAACAAATGTTGCTGCTTTTGCTATTAGATTTGAGCCAAAAAATGTTCTGTAGCTAGACTTTGCAGGATCTCTTTAGTTCTTTCCCGATATCAGTAGTGTGTTTGACCATCTTTCCAACCTTTTCCGTTAATAACATTGCTGTATAAGGGATAGACTGACATGTACCCCTGCAGATCAATGAAAACGTGTTTGCACTTTATCAGAGCTTCTCACCCCTTTTCTCCCCTTTGGTGTTTAGCAGTGGAAATATTAAGACCTTCAATATTTTTTGTAACAGAATATATTTACATTTAATGTACTGTACAGTGCCTGAATACAGTAGGTAGGTCTTCAAGTCATGATGGGGAATATAATATTATAATCAGGGCTGAAACACTCACACAGAAAAGCCTATTTCCAGCTGTATACAGACATGGTCAGTTGGACAATATGATTTTAATCCGATAGCATGTCATCTTTAATATAAAGTAGGTCTTGATGATGGAGATACATTTCTTCTGAGGCTCCCTTCACATGTATGTGTGGCATCCGTTTTTTTTTTTTTTTTTTTAACCACAGATACCATACGTACTGCATGTTGGTGTTTTCACATGGAGACATGACCGTTTTTTTTTCCGGCAGCACAGATGACAAGGGACAATACAAGTCAGTGGGTCCGTGAAAAACACGTACAGCACACGGATGCCGTTGGTGTGCTGTATGCGTTTAACATCGCAAAGCTTCTCCTACACTTTGCAATTTCATTATTTATCTTCCAAAAAAACAAATATGGCACACTTATCCAAAATGCTGATGAAACCAGTACTGTTTTTTCCGGTACTGGTTTTATGCAGACGTGTGAAGGGGACATAATAGGGAGCTTCTATCCGGAATGATTGTTTTCAGAATGCGCTGAAGCATCTACGGTATTTCTGAATTGCACGAGAAACTAATGTATTACAAAGTGTAAAGAGAATGCATCATCAGAAAATGATCTATTGTTTAAATCAGGTTTTTGCGTTGAAATTTTCATTTTTTTTTTTTAAATATATGGAAATCTTGCATTTTTTTTTACACTGGCCACTGGAATCATTTTAGACTTATAGGCCCCGAGTCAAAGTTTGCCAGCATTCTGGTGTAATATGCTTTAAAAACTCACAACATTTTTGCACAGCACATTTTTTAGCAAATTTTGGTGTTTATATACCAGTTTTACTCAGCTCAGCCAAAAAGGGCACAGGGGTGCGGCAAGCAGCAGCATTCTTTACACCACAAATTTTACTCCAGTCCACAAGTGCAGTAAGGTTGTGGCGAGATGCATACTGTGGGACATGCCACTTTGCACATATGATTCAATAGGCCTGTACTTATTGTTATCAGGAGACTCACACTCCACCCGCATCAAGACTGGTGTAAAAAATGTGGTTCTTGATGAACCAGGGCTATAGGATTCCGATCTAAGAAGCAGTTTTTGCCACTATTTCAATTTGTTTGTGCAGTTTGTAAGTGTGCTGAAACTTGGCAACTTTTGGTGTGTTCTCACCAGTATGTGAAGTGGGAGACGCTTGGGCAGTAGGTGGCATGGCCCAGCACAGAAGGCATTCATCATACTTTAAAGTAGCTCTCCCTTCAAAATTTTTATTGGCTGCAAATGTGCATGCTCACTGATCGCTAGTTTCCATCTACACTCAGGTGCTCTTCTGAGTCAAGTGATGGCTTTTACAATGTTAGGTCTATTGACCGTCAGAACAAGGCTCCATGGGTTAACATTGTAAAAGTGGCTAGACTGAGTAAGCGATTCGGAATTAAGTCACGTCGTTCAGAAGAGGACCAAGCGGCACTGTAAACCGGAGAAGACCGCGTTTGGTTGCCCTACATTACAAACATTTGCACAGATATAACCAATAAAAAATTGTAATTAAAAAAGCTTGTGAAAAGTGTGACAAATTAGATGAATGCCTCTTAGTGAATTTGGTGCAACTTGCTTCAGCACACTCTTCATCAAGACTGGCTTACAAATTGCCAGACTTGATGAATCAGGGCCAAACTTTCTATTCTTTACAAAAGGCTCATTATCATCAGAGGCAGGATTACAATGACCATTCTCATTAGATGCTTTAATATAATAGTGTCTTGGTCCATTACTGCTACTGTAAATATGGATTTCATGAAACCATGAGAATGAGTCTATTATAGCCCCAGTGGGCAGTGTTAAAATTGCAAGATTTCACATTTTTACTTTTGATATAGAGCATATGAAAAAAAAACATTGCGAAAAAACAGAGTAAAACAAAAAACTATATATAGAGAGCTAATTTCCTGATGAGACATTCCCTTTATGTCAAAGATTTAAAATGGTTACTTTTGCAGTTGACAACATTGTTGCATAATAGCAGTGCATTTATCATTCTTCATTTACCGTATGGCTTACATTTATGCTGTCCCTGTAAATTTTAGAGCCACCGAACATTTTTTAAAAATCGCTTTGAAATAAAAGTATTACTCTATTATTGATGCCCACCACTTCTGATGGTTTCCAAAAATACAAACAAATGCTTACGTCTCCAGCAACCTCTACTGGTTGCTGTCTCAAGTAGAGTCCTTGGCGCCTCTTCTGATTGCTGCTGTGCACTGAAACGCTGGCCCTTTTCACGCTAGGCCTGGAATGTCCTTGTACATGCACATCGTTAGGTTGCAGTTCACATTGCGGCAGTCCGGCGCACATGCGCAGGGATGCCTCAGATCTATTTGTGGTCAGAAGATCAAGACATCACTTTACTATGTGCATGCTCAGAGATGTCCCAGGCTTGAATGTGGCTTTAAGTCCAGGCTTAGCGTGAGGATGCCCGGTGTTTCAGAGCTCAGTCGTAAGAAATGCCAAGTACCAAACTGGGACAGTGAGCAGAGGAAGAGTTGAGCAGTTACGCGATTATTTGTTTTGTGACCTTTTGCTGGCCCTTTACAAGTTGGCTGCCATTTTGCTGAATTCACATGGTGCAAAATACAAAATAGCATATCCTGAAGAATACAGATTTTTGTAAAACTCAAGTACAGCAATACAAAATGTGGTAGAAAATATACAATTGGAAACCACATGGCAGATACGAAATGTCCTCCGTTCTGGAAAACCATCTCCTTTTCATAATTGGGAAGAGAGAACACGTTATTTCAATGACTGTCTATGAAACATAGGCTTGGTTTGTGCCCTGATTATAATATCTTTTTTTACTAATAGTTTGACAAAGTATTTCTTGTGGTTTTTGTACAAGCCACCAGAAAGTGTAATGTATTAGTATTTGCTGTTTGATTTCTAGTGAAGTCATGCCATCTTTACTTCTGCATTATGAATTCCGGCTTGTATTGGACAAGAAGGAGACTCTCTCAAACCACCGTGGACGTTGTAAGTATAGATTTACTGAGCTAGGTTGGTGCTGAGCTTTCAGTCTGTAAGCAGAACCACTTATTAAAGACCCGTTCTTTCTTGATAAAGCACAACTCTTTCCCGACTTGCCTTGGCTGGTACATTAAAGCCAGTGCTGGCCAAGTTTTTCTTTTTCTGTGTCACTGGAATTTCTATTTTCTGCTTCTTTTTGTATGAACTGTGTATGATTGTGTTCTCATAAAGTATAATTACTTGATAGCACTGTTCACTTTGTCAGACCAGTGTGCAATGGAATTGACTTGCAAAAACTAAAGCCAGTTATCTCAGGAGATTTCATTTTCCATTAGTGACCATTTCACTATTGAAAATGAAGTTATAAAGCCCATATATAACCTTAAGCCCAAAAACTTGAACATACATTCAGGAAGTCCCAAAATGATCTTTTACAATCAAGGCAATTATTTTTTTTTAATGAGCCATTTGACAACTGAAGTACAATACATACTATATGTCATAAGGCCTTATTATGCATTAAAATATGATGTTGTGTGGCCCAGATAATAGAATATTTTAAAAACTTAGTCACTTATAGATGTTACGGTATAAAGCAAAACAATCCTATTGAGATATGGAGACCTTTTAAACATGTTATAGGGTTGACTGTTTTAATAAATGATCCCAGTCTTTAGAGCTGGAGAACCCATGTTAGCAGTAGGTGTCAGTTTCCTATTGGTAATGATTTGCCTAGAGGTTAAAGTTTATAAACGTACATAAGAATTGAGCAAAAAAAAGTGACTATAAAGACATGAATATTAAACTGTGGATATACATTGTATTACTTACCTTCACTACATCCAGAGATGCATTCACAAATCCTGTCCTCAGAGCTGAAATCTTGTATTTTTGTGTTTGGCGCTTGACATTTTGGGAAGTGTAGTCTTTATACCAGGCAATGTCCAGTAATGCGATGTAATAGAAATTTATCCTCCTACTATAATATATTAGTGTGACCGTTTTCATTGCCATCAGAATTGTGAATGCAGCTCCATACAGACTGTAATTCCACCAATGTGCATGCTAAGGGATGTAGTGCATTTACAATTCTTTATAGAAACGATGAAACATTGTTCATGTAGACATCCCACAGCACTGTTGACTACGAAATGTTCCAGGTCAGGGCCTTTCTATACATGATTCAAGTGCCATTCTTACTAGCATGAAGTTGATCATTTACGTGGCAGTTTTCATTTAATATCAAATAACATGAACGTTCTGAGATCACACATTGCCTGAACCCTCCCATTCATGACTCTGTTGGTGACTAATTAGGCTTGTCCACATAGCGCTAACTTATTAATCACCACTTTACAGACATTATCACTTAGTACTGCGACTCAAACTAAATTCCCTATCAGTATGTCTTTGGAGTGTGGGAGGAAACCAGAGAACCTGGAGGAAACCCAATCACAGGGAGAACATACAAACTATTTGCAGGTTTTGTCTTCAGTAGGATTTGGACCCATTACCCCAGCGCTGCAAAGTAACATTGTTAATTACTGAACCGTTTGTCATCTAAAGCTTTGAAAAACATGATTTATGCATGCCCCCAATGGAGCAGTAGCACCAACGCTTGTGTCCAGCCTAAAAGACAGAAACCGCCAGAAAAAAGGCCAAAAGCTTTGTCTTGAACACTAAGCGCCCATCTGAAGTCTACGGCTTCAATGAAGGCATGCACCTTTATTTTTTTTCTGAATTTGATTATCAAGTTCATGCTATCAGTGATGAGTTTGAATATAACTGATCCACTCCACATATGTAGTCACAAATATCACATTTCCTTTTAGGTTTATACAAAATACGTGTCAGAAGCTAATTATAACATTGTTCCTTTTGTTGCCTATAAGAGCCGTTTTAGCACAGGGCATCATTTTGAGCGCTTGTCATAAACAGATTTATTTTTTTCATCAATTGTGATTAGTAGAGGCAAAAAAAAAAAACTGATTGGGATGGAACTGATCTTTGAACACACCCTAGAGCTCTGTTAAGGTGCGTCAGGAATTCTGTTTTTCTGTTCTTAGGAGCAGAAAAATGGAATTCAATCTGGAACAGATCTGTCACATAATTGACAAAATGGGGCAAGTTTATCAAAACTACAATTCTCAAAAAGTGCAATCTTAAGCTAGGCTGCCCTAATTTGCACCAAATTTATCAGTGTCTCATGCTGTTGATAAATTTAAGTTAGGAATATGCACCACAATTTTTGCCCTTTTTTTTGATGCATTGTTTTGCATTTCTTTTCACAATAAGCCACACCTTTATCAGCAAGGCCATGCCACCTAGTAAGATCAGTCTTAAGCTTGGGTCTCACATAGCGATACACCAGCGATCCCGACAACGATCAGGATCGCTGGTGTATCGCTACATGATCGCTGCTGAGCTGCCAAACAGGCAGCGATCAGCACAGCGACACTGCGGGTAACATCGCTTAGTTACCCGCAGTGTACGTTGGATACCAGCGCCCTGATGCAGGGAGCTGGTAACCAAGGTACACATCGGGTTTCCAGGCGCTCCGCGGTGCCTGAAAACCCGCTGTGTACCTTGGTTACCAGCTACCTGCATCAGGGCGCTGGTATCCAAGGTAAACAGCGGGTTTCTAGGCACAGCCCCGCGCCTGGAAACCCGCTGTGTACCTTGGTTACCAGCTACCTGCATCAGGGCGCTGGTATCCAAGGTAAACAGCGGGTTTCTAGGCACAGCCCCGCGCCTGGAAACCCGCTGTGTACCTTGGTTACCAGCGGATCGCTGGTCTCCCGCCTGTCACACGCAGCGATGCGTGCTGGTCAGCGGGAGACCAGCAAACAAAAAAATGTCCAGGACATTCAGCGACGATCAGCGATACCCAGCAGGGGGGCTGATCGTCGCTGAATGTCACACACAGCGATATCGCTGGGGAGATCGCTGCTGCATCACAAAACTAGTGACTCAGCAGCGAGATCGCTGTGTGAGACGGGGGCTTTAGAAAGTCTCTAAAACGTTTACTAAATATGGTGCAAGCCATTTAAGACAGTTTTTGGTGCATTTTAGGCAACAATTCAGGCAAATTTTAACTTCTGTTTTGCTCTGTCTGACCAGCATATGTAGTCTAGTAAAAAAAAAAAAGAATACATTGTTTAACATGAAAGTCTATGGTTAAGTTGCTGAATGCCACTCTATGGCATTTATCAGGAACATCTGTTTAACAAATATGTAGTGGATTCTTCAATAACTATGATATCCATGTTAAGCAGATACATTGTAGCCCATTAGTCAAGGATCCATTAAATGGATGCCTAAAAACATGTGTAGATACATTTTTTAGGTGGATCTGCTCCGAAACCCACCTGAAAAAGCGCCCAGAAACACAAATTTCTACGACAGACTTCGTGTGCAGATGTCCTACCTTTTGTCATTTAACCACGAAACTGAAGTGACCTGACCAACCTTCAGGCATCTTCTGCTTGGAAGAAGCTACAAACTAAGTAAAACACCTGACATTTCATAGCATTTTAAATGCTGGCTTTCTTAAATCTGTTGTGTGCACAGAGTCACAGAGGCATTCGTGTCCCTGTACCGTATGCTATAGTTACATTTAACAAATACAATGTGAGGTATCCCATTAATTTATTGAGTGACTGATGCCAGTCAGGCTCCCTTAATGTATACATTAGGAGTTTATTCAAGGCATGTTAAATAGAGGCCTAGTAGTCAATGATCATACTCCATGACTAGTCACACCTCTATTGTTGGATTCCTTTTGTCTTTTTCATCGTAGGAACAGAAATGGAATTCATGTGAGGGGCAATTCTATTGTTTATCGAATGCAATGAACAGAGGGCGGCTATTGCCTGTAATGTGGCCATATAGATACCAGGTAGGGGTAAGCAGAATCATATATAGATTAAATAGTGCTTTTAAAATTGAAGATTAAACTATAAGTAGCCAATACCTTGCAATGACATACAGACATTAAAGTGATACAATGAACCAGTACTCAAAAACATGGTTGAATTTTGCCATTAGAAGTTTTCTATCGGCAAAAACATCATGCATGAATGAGAAAAGAGAAAAGACAGACTGGTAAAAACTACATTCCCCGTCATGTCCAATGCAATATCTCATCTTGACAAGGACAGTGCCCAAGTGTGACCTATCCCTCCCTACACATTTCACCACCCTGTAGTGGGGGCAGTCCTCAAAAGAGATGAATGTGTATAAAGGGAATAGACTGAAGCGTCCTGGATGGTAGGAACCCTCTTAATTTCAAGAAGAACAATTGGGGTGATGTAATCATGTCTCAGCCTCTTTATGTGACAACATGCCATGCAGCACAATGATCAAATGCTAGCCTGCGACAGTCATCTTGTGCCTTTTTATATAGACAAGGGCCCTCCACTTGGAGTCTGACCTCACATCCAGGTCATGCTGATGTCTGATCATATTACCCTATAAGAATTGTTACAAGCATCATGTGACATGACATCAGCATGACCCGGATGTAAGGTCAGACTCGAAGGGGAGGGCCCTTGTCTATATACAAAGGCACAAAATGACTGTCGCGGGCTGGTCCGGAGTGCCAGCGGCAGTGCCGGGCATTGAGGTGCGAGAATCGTGCGAGTTTCTTGCAAGTGTGACCCCGGCCTAATATTAAGTCTAGTGACCAGTGTATAAAATTGCAAGATAGTTTATACAGGGTGGTCCAAAAGTAGGTGGACAGTACAAAAACAATGCTTACCGCCGAACAAAAAGTGGAATAACACGCGATCAAAAAGACGGATATAAATAAACATGGTACCGTTGAAAACATCATCTTGTCCCGCAAAAAACGAGCTGCCATACAGCATCATCAGCGAAAAAATAAAAAAGTTATAGCTCTCTGAATAAAGAATAATATAAAATAGTTTTTATTGTCTAAAAGCACCAAGACATAAAAA